>VDFB02240974.1:12932-94628 GCA_007258455.2 Sequoia sempervirens
TAATTTCCCAAGTGGGGTGCCTCTATAAGGGGGGTCAGCTCCATAATTTTAAGATAATTTAATTTAATTTTTAAATCATAAGGAGGGTGCCACAATGGAGGAGGTCGGCTAACATTAATAAATATGAATTTAATTTAATTTCATCACTGCCTTGTGAAGATAAAATCTGTCCTTGGAATATTGTTATTAATGGCCTTTGGCCTTCATACTTTCAAATCCTCATTGGTAATTTCCTTGGTCCTTGACAGTGTCTGACATCAATGGATTAATCCAACAACCTCTTATCCAAACTTTGGAGTGGCTTTGCTGCTCCAAAATAACGATTTTCCACTTAAGTCCTTTTCCACTTTATTGTTGTGGGTTGAGGTTGTCATTTCCACCAATAAAGTGCAATTTTCTCACTTATTTAAATGCATTTTCTGCTTGTCGCACTTTTACACTACCTCCACCATCTTCATCACCATTTTGTGTTGGCATGATCACTAGAAAAGTTCAATATAGCTTTGTTTTCTGGTGGCACAATTTTTTGCTTCTCTTTCCACCTTATGTGCCTCTCTTCAATGGCATTGCCACTCAAATTATGTGCCAATGCTAAAACTTTTTCTTGCTTTGTCTTATGTAGACGTGCCACTTGTCTGGAGCATTGGAGGAATTTTCTTAGCTATCTATTGATCTTTGATGATTTTAGGTCAATGCATCTGCCCTTTCCTTCTCTTTCGTCTTACTATAATGTCACAAGCTTACACCCAAGACATCAATAGTTAAAAAAAAGATGAACAATTTTTTCACGATACAAATAGTACACCAAACATCACTTGCATTCCTCGTGCACAAGGTACCATGACACATGGCGATATAAGCAAAAAAATCACAATGCCACGGGTCTAGAACATAATGACTAACTATAGCTATGAGATTTAGAGAAAGGTTGGGGTTTCTAATCCAAAGGACGAACCCTAGCACCTTAGTCAATGAGCCACTCCTTAGACATCCTTGGGCTCATAGATTTGAAGGCCGACCTACCAAGGTTTGAACTTTAGAACTCACTTTGAAAAAGTTTAGATTTGAGAGGTTTTTTTTGCAAGATTTAGGCTTGAGAAATAAATTTCAATGGGCTCAAACTTCCTAGTGTCATTGCAACTCGACCTTGCATCTTGGACTCGCAATTTAGCTTGGCCACTTGGCTTTGTAGTTGAGCTTGACAATTTGGCCTTTAGTCCTCAGGCTACATTTTACACTTTGCATTGACGCCTTGAGCTTTAGCATCGAGTTGTAGTTTACATCCTACAACAACAACTTGAGGTTTGGGCTCAAGGTCACAACCCGCATCATGACCCACCTGCTTGTACTGTCAAGACGAAATCTTAGAGCCCTGTGCCTTGGAGTCAAACCAACACCAAACACGGCTTACACATTTCTCAAAATTTGGGATACAACATGCGTTGAGCACTTCGAACTTCGGTGTTTGATCACCACTACACAATTGACAAAGGTTGGACAAGTCCAAGCTCTAAAGCTTCAACCATTTGGACTTCAAAGTTTGAATATCAACATGCATTTTGAACTTTCCAAAATGCAACCTTCACAATTCAAAATTTCAGTGCATGTTCGAGCCCTTGCACTCTTGGCAACTTGGACTTTGGGGTCCAAAGGACAAGATGCATTTTGGACTTTAGAGTTCGAAATGCAACTCATACTATGCAGAACCTTGACACAAGTTTGAATGAATGCATTTCTAGCAATTTGGACTTTAGGGTCTGAACTATAACATGCAATTCAGAATTTGGGGTTTGAATCACAATTTGTGACTTAGATTGTGCAAAAAACAAACATAAGGCGACAACAACAAGCAATTATTTTGTCATCAATGGGGCATAACTCACTCATTTTTGCGTGATGGGGACTTGGGCCAAACATTTGAGCACCTTTGGGCTCTATATTGGCAGAACAATAACTCCCAAAATGGGCAAGGTTCCCTAGAATCAAGGTGAAACTTAACGCATGCAACACACAAAGCGATGAATAACAAGATAATATTTTCAAGAATTGAAGGTAATTACATCTATACAACATATTACGATGATCATAATCAATTGTTTCTATTTCAATATGCATTACCTATGCATAGCATAAAATGATAAACTAAAAGAATACAAATGCAACTTCCAACCCCAAATTGGATATGTAACCATGGGTTACAAGTTTAATTATGGCTCCAAAACAAATTGAGCCAATGATTGACATGTCCTAATTGAAATGATTATTGATATTCATAATTGCGTGATTACAAGTGGAGATGAAAACTCCTTATAGAGAAACTTGTAGGATGACGTTTCTAAAAAGAAACCATCGTTAACTAAACCTAACTAACGTAGAAAGCAAAAAGATGCTAAAACAAATGAAAGTGAAAACAAAAGTTACTAAATGTAAACTAAGTTAACTAAAAGTAAACTATCCACTGACTAAAGCTAAGATGACCATTAAATATTACAATTAATACTTTAATACCCTCCCTTAATGGTCATCCTACAAACATAGACCAAGTTTATCCATGATCTTCTAGAAACATATCATCGGTGATTGATAGTTGGAGAAGCATACCCACTTCATGATTACTGGGCCTTTCCCATAGAACAATCAAATCTAGACATTGACACTCAAAGATGGTAAGCATCCTCTGCTTCCACGTGTTGTAATTCTTTCCATTGAACCTTTGCGTATTTTCCAACATAAAATTGGACAAAGACGCCATCCCTCCGGTTTTCCAAAGCACGAAAAACGAGTTAACTCTGTGATCAGTTGGCACAAACTCTGGACAATCAGCTGGCACAACTTACGATTTTTTTCAAAAATTGTCTAAAAATGAGGCTCATAAACTGTAAGATTTATCAGAAAAACCTTCAAAAACTCTAAAAAAGTAAGATTTTTTAAGAAAAAATTGCAAAATTTTTAAAGAATTTTTTTCAAAAACTCTTTTAGCAAATTTTTTCAAATTTTTTTTCAAAAAACTCTTTGCAAAATTTTTTGTCAAAAACTTAACCCTTTAGGCTACCATGGAAACTGGAAAATCAGGTCCGCTAGAAATTTGGAAAATTAGGAACTCATGATTCAAAAACCCTAGGCATAGAAATTAGATTGCAAAAAATGCCTAGAAAATGTAGAGAACAACCATGAATCTTCAAAAAATTGCACCAAAATAGAGCAAAAAATTGCAATTTACAATCCTCAAATTTTAAAAAAAAACGGCGACACAAATTAGAGGATCTCGTCACCAAAAAAGAACTTGCACCACAAGCATGATTTCCTTCTAGAAATCTCACAAACCAGAAGAAAAAGAAAATGCAAAAATCTGACTAAAAAAAACTTCAAAACTTTCAGGAACTAGGTTGCACGAGCTTCTTCAGATGATGACGCCACGAAAAACCCTCGAATCAGAAAAAGAAACGTGTGTTGCAGAAAACACGTGCAAGGAAAAAACCCAGGTCACACGTGGGGTAAAGGATGAAATCCGTGAATATCAAATAAAAAACCCTCGAAAATCTTTGCCGAAAAAAGGATGCGATTTCTCCAAAGAAACCCACAAAAAATCTTCGCAAAATCTTTAGAAAAAAATTGCCTTAGAGAAAAAAACCAGCGATATGAGAAAACTTGTGATTTGCCCTCATAAAGGGCCACGAAAAATCAGACAAAAAAAAACTCCATGATTTTTCTCCACAGATCTGCCTCAAAAAGCCCTCGAAAATTCTTCACTAAAAAACCTTCGATTTTCAACAAAATTGGCTTTAGAAATTTCTTCGATTTTTTTTATCTCAAAAAAATCGGCTAAAAACTTCTAGAATAATTTTTAATTTTCTGGGTACGAATTTTTATTACTAAAAAATCATCAAAAAAGTTTGAGCCTGAGCTCTGATACCATGAAATGATTATTGATATTCATAATTGCGTGATTACAAGAGGAGATGAAAGCTCCTTATAAACTTACAAGACGATGTTTCTAAAAATAAACCATCGTTAACTAAAGCTAACTAGCGCAAAAAGCAGAAAGATGCTAAAACAAACGAAAGTGAAAAGAAAAGTTACTAAACATAAACTAAGTTAACTAAATGTAAACTAACGACTAACTAAATGTAAGATGACCATTAAATATTACAATTAATATTTAAATACTAACTCAATATATTTCTCAATAAATGATACCATAAAGGAACTACGTTGCCATAACAATAAAAGAACTTTGAACGCTCTTTGTTCATATCCATCAATCTAGCTAATCCCAAGGGTGGTATAGCGCTGCCCAACCATGTGAAATGCTTAGGCCCACCCCTCTTAACTGAGAGAGTTGATCGAGCTATCATACACACACACACGTAACACAAGAATGGGATAGATACAATTGTGGCATCACACATACCAAGAACATACACATTGCAAATCAAGAACACAATGCAAAACAAGGGCTAAGACCTCCAACCAATAACATAGGAAAATGTGGAAATAATCGCTAGAATCAAGCAATGAGCTGACACAACATCACTCAAGCAAGAAATCGCAAGGACACATTGGGTACCAACAAGCCAACAAAAAAGGAAAGGCACTACTAAGTAGAGGATGTGGATTGCCATCATTATCTTGTTTGATTTCCTTGGGCCTCTCATACACAAGTAATGGCATAAGTACTATATTGAGTGATTCCCTTAGTTGCTTCATGCACAAATAGATCATAGTGCGAGTCTTGCATGGTTCCCTTAGGGTCTTCATGCACAAGTAGATCATAATACCAATCTTGCATGATTCCCTTAAGGTCTTTGATGCAAGTAATGTTCATAGTGATTTGTTGTGTGGTTCCCTCAGGGCCTTCATGCACAAGTATGCCTAGCGCTATCTTACATGATTTCCTTAGGGCCTTTGACATAAGCAATGTTTAAAATTATTTAGTTTAATTCATTTTAGATGTTAACAACTCCAAATTCTTTTTAATTTCATTATATTATCTATACAATACTTCATATTGCAACATCCCCAATTATTCAAGCACAATATGGTTCCATTTAGTGCTTTCTTGT
The DNA here is from genome assembly GCA_007258455.2 of Sequoia sempervirens. Classification (NCBI taxonomy): domain Eukaryota; kingdom Viridiplantae; phylum Streptophyta; class Pinopsida; order Cupressales; family Cupressaceae; genus Sequoia; species Sequoia sempervirens. The sequence continues at coordinate 17,996 of VDFB02240974.1, forward strand.
GTGATTCTCCCAAGGCATTCATGCAAGAGTATGTATAGCACTATCTTATGTGATTCTCTTAGGGCCTTTGGTGTAAGCAATGTTTCAAGCTATTTAGTTTAATTCATTTTAATTTCATTATATTACCCACACAATACTTCGTATTGATACGTCCCCAATTTTGCAAGCTTGATATGATTTTATTGTACTACTAACCTTAGTATCCAATCCTAGGTCCAAAAATCAATGTTTGCTTGAAAAGTCAAGGCATGGAAAATGAGGTTGAAGTTTGTGATCCTCATATTCAAAAGGTCGGGAAAAAAAAGAAACATGAGACTTTGTTTTACAAAACAAGCAATCATGGTTTAAATTCAAATTTCTGTTTTCTTGAAGAGTTCATAACCATACCATTGATGACATCACCCAAAGCTTCCAAAACTTATTTTCCAAAATAAAAAATAATTCAAATTTTTAAATACACCCTTTGATGCCAAAAATGTACAACAATGAACATTCCAACTTACAAGGGATTCCAATAAAAAATTGCCATAAACTTGGCTCTATTTGCTCTTTTGAAAATAATTTAAATGGCTTTTCCAGTCACTACTATGAATGAAAAATCCATATACATCCACCTATTGTTGACATGGAAAATGAAAAACTTCCTTTCAAATGCATATAAAAACAAGAGAAATACCTTTCAAATTCAAGCTTGAAAACAACGGAGGAGAGAGCTTCTTTGCTAGTCACAAGCAATCCAATCCCAAAGCAAATCCACTCCCAAGAAAAATCCAAATCCAGGCCTTTCAATTTGTAGAAATTTTCTTTTCAAAGAAGGAAGGAGAGGGTTTCAAGACAAAAATAACAAGTAGTGAAAAACGTTTCGTCCTTTTTCCTTTATCTATTCATATTTTTTTGATATTTTTCAAACGACGACTTTTATAATAAGATATTGTACTAAAAATATATATTTTAAGTAACATACATACCTTAGAAAATCACTAACATTTCTAATTAAATTAAATTAAAGTAATTCTTTTCCCAAATGAATTAACACATTCAATTTAATCAATTTGGCTAAGACATAAAGCCCAACCAACCTTTTTAAATTTCAAATGCATTTTAAAACATCACAATATTTAAATGCATGGAACCATTTCATGATGGAATTATACTATTTAACTTTCACAATTAATATGTAGGCAATATTGCAACATTCCATAATAAGTAAATGCAAAAGGGAAACCAAGAAACAATAGAAATGCACGTAATGAAAGCACACACATTAATGTTAGGAATTAATGTTAGTGCTCACATGTATTAGAATAATAATGTGTGAGAGTGAGTTGTAGTAACAACTCACAAAATTATTGTGTGTGTTAGGAATATTATGTTTGTTAGGTTTGTTAGTATGTTTATGGTTTGTATAAGATATTGGTTATGTGAGTATTATGAGTTGTTAAAACAACTTGTATATTTAGGAGTTGTTATAGAGGTTTCCTATAATATAGGATATGGGAATCCTATATATATGTAATAGCTTATTGGATGAAAATAAGGAAGACGTAGAGTATTATTTGTGTGCTAAATCTGCTATTGTTTTCCAATAATTATTGGTTTATATAAAACACATTGATCCAAAATCATTGTCAGTTTAGATCTTAGTTTCATAGATATCAAAAGATATGTCTCATAATTGAAATCAAGTGAGACGAGGAGATACACATAACACATTTGCTCAAGTCGAACCATCTCCAAATAACTGCGTTGAAGCAAAACTTGAGCCTGCATACTTAATAAAACATCAGGGGTACCTACTCCATACAAGATAGCCGAAGAACAATAAAAACACTCAGTAGGATATAATATAAATGAAATAACATCAATAAGTGCATCAACTAAAATTCATTCTAAATGAGCATGATCTAGAAACATAAGTGCAAAAATTGATAATTATCGAAGACATAATGCAGAACTAGATAATCATAATCAAATTATATATAACAATAATAGTGAAAATAGTGATGATGAAACACTGAAATAGTCCATATCCAAATCCACATGTGAGTCCAAGCATATAGCATCATGACATATACATCTCATAATATATAGTTAGTCAACAAATGACAATATAAAATGTTGTTGATAAAATATGTCGATGGTAATCCAAAACATCACATATAGTGATAAAACATATCAAATCACAACATAAGTACCCAAGGTACACAATTAGAACACCTTGTTGCAATACAAGGCCTCACCAAAAAGTTCAGTACAAAGGATTGAAGTGTGTGCTAGTGGGCATTACACTCACTCCCTGGGCCTTTGTTAGTTAGAAATTCTTCATCTTTCACTTGGCATGGTGCAACCTCAAACAATTTGCAATAGTTCTTAGTTGAATTGTTGAACCATGATTTGACATGGTTGCAACTTGAGTAGAGAACTTAGTTGACATTAATAACATGACACTAATGACTTGACCTAAGACTACCAATTTGGCTTTAGTCAAAGTTTCATCAAGTCCCAACATGGGTACCAACAAACTCATGCTTACCCTTTAGATTTCATTATACGTGTTGGTTCCGATTTATGCCTTTCGAAAATAATTCTGAAAATGACTCACAAACGCCCCAAGAAAGAGAGACATAAATAAACTAACAGTTGAGTCAGACGAAAAGATTTACACACCAACTCTTTGCTTATTTTAGAAGGCGCAACTACCTTCGTATGATTTGCAATGAATTAAAATGTGGGTATGCTTTTTACTAGAAAGCAGAAAAGGTAACTAACACCTATCCGCAACATGAAATAGATGCGAAAGGCTGAAACCATGATTATATAATGCTAGTAAATGACACAAAGTTCATTCGCCCAACACCAACGGATTATACTCAGGGAAAAGAAGAGCAATTAATTCTTTTAGGAGTAGTTTAATTCAAATCAAAGTTTTAGAAATAAATACATATACAACTCATTATAACAAAATGATATCAGAAAAATAAATTCACAAGGAAACACAGTTCATTGCTTATTTAAAGAAAACATGAAGGGATTCAAAGATTCAAAAATGTCTTCTTTATTTCTCCATGCCAAAAATGAGTTCACAGACTCAATGTTCTGTACAATAAACCATATGAAAGACAACCTCATTGCCCTCCCCCTCTCCCCAAGAGTCCCCTTTTTCCTAAAAGTTCACCCTTTTATGGAGTTTTTCAAACCAAAAATGTATCGTAATTGTTCATGATGATCTTTAAAGTAACCATCTTCAAGAAAGTGACATTAAATGGAAACAGTTACGCTATACCAAAATTGGATTATTTCCACTAATTACAAAAGATGCCATGCAAATGAGAAAATTAAACTGTCGTAGGTGGTCGAGCGTTCTGCATATCCAGTCATATCTCCATTAAAAGATTGCGCAGTTCGGCACGTTCTTCTTCCTCCTCTAGGACGAAAATTACTCGGTGATATTGGGCATAACTGGTCTTTTCCTTCCAAGCAAGTGTGCGCAATTGGGAAATGATATCAATTTGCTCTTCCTCAGGCCAATTCAAGTCTGGTTGCAGAATGGGCATAGGCTCATCATCCCACGTTTTAATTGCTTGGTCGATAAGGAAGCCAGATTTTTGTAGTACCGTCACCTTACTCTGTAAATGGCTTATTTAATTACTCTGGTAGGTAATGATGACCCTTAATCTGTCAATATAGTGCTGCCACCTTAGCAGGCTTCTGTTACACTTGCCATTTAAGAGGTCTCATTAATGCACCATTGGTTGAGGAGTGTGTTTGAGGATTAAATTTGCATCTCGTAACTCTCGAAAAGATAGCTACACGATACACCGTACAGATAATTAAATGGGCTGGCGGCGTTCAAAAACCAAGGAGATTGCCTGAAAAGTTGTGGGATCGGGAAAAAGCCGAACCACATAACTGTATTTTGCGGGTTCTAATATTTCAAGAACTTTCGACACATCAATCACTTAGGCAAGGATGAGTGAAAGGAGGATTGGGTAGTCGGGTACTTCTATAGCTTCCAAACCTAGCGATTGAGTTATAGAACCACAAGGTTGCGCGACAAAGGTTATGGAACTTGCAAGTATCGCGACCATAAATGAATTAAAGGCATAAAAAGAAGACTGTTTTAGTTCAAGGAAGCAAAATTGCATGTTTTAAAGTTTAGAGGGTAACAATACGCAACCCAAAAATTGGAATCATAGAATTTGTAGTATTATGCCTAGAAGTCCTAGAGGAAGCGCCACTAGCAGATGGTGCATAAATCTTCACATTAGATAAGCTAATAAATCTAGAGCTATCGTTAAATTGTGAGTTTATTACAAAGACCATGTTGGAGTAATTAGGACATCAATTGATAATTAATTAATCATTAATTAATTATCAAGTCCCTTATTACTTTATTAGAGCACTAGATTTGTGACTTCTTGTCCAAATTTTGAGAGGTCCGGCCTTGAGGGAAAAACGGCTCATCCTAGGGTAAAACAAACATCATCGTTGAGTCCAAAATGACCAAAAGCCTAAGGAATGCTTGTTGTTTGGTCAAAATTGGAGCAATTGCAAAAAAAGGAATTTTTTTTTTGTAGTAGGGACCTCTGTATGGCCCAATTGCATTGATTTTTGTTCCTGTGTAGGTATATAGTATGCAACTTCAACACTTGCGAGAAAAAATATATTAGGTTTTTAATTTTTTTTGGTTTTAAAATAAAAAATTAAAAAAAAACACAAAAAAGGTTTTTTAGGATACTCTGTACCCAACCTGTACTGCGCAAGCTTTGTAGGCCGTGTGGGCCCCAAACTATAGTGGTGACAACTTTTACAATTTCGCCGGCCGCCTTCAGGTCACCAATGGCTTACAAACCGACCAGTGTTGACTTATAATAGTTGGCTAACATTTATCTCAGGCGCCCGCCAAAACTTTCCTAGTCCCCCATGCATCTTTCTGGCATCAACAATCTTTTCCGATTGCACAGAGTACCAATTGATGGTAGGGAGAATCCAAAGAATATTCTAGGGATCTTAGCTTTTTTGACCTTCAAAATTTTTTCCCAGCGACTTGACTTTTTTTTGATGACCTAGGATATTCCAGGGAATATTCGTTGACATCAGCATTGTATGGATAGCTTTTAGCTCCCTTTTTTGCCCCCATTTGCCCTAAAGGAGCGATTTTTTCTTTTTGGCATAACTTGGGCATACGGTGTTGAAATTGGGCAAACGAGATATTGTTGGAAAGTTGGTTCCAAACACTTTTCAATGGCATAGGTCTCATCAACATATTTTGTTGCTGGTTTATTTTATGGTCAAAGTCAACTCTTCAAGTTTTGCTTCTGAGCTCATAAATTTTTGCCCGAATCTCCAATTCCGCGAGTCTAGCAGTGTTGGAAAGGTATTTCAGAGCTCTTTAGACCCATTCATTCATTTTTTCGAGAATCTGCCCTAGGTACATTTTATTCATTTTTTTTGTGATTTCACGTTTTTGTCAATTACTTGGATGTCTTGGCACTTGAAAAGGATCTGTTTGCATGAGGTGACTTCATTTGATTTGCTTTATATTCACTGAGGTTTTTAGTCTTTGATTTTATCATTTGAGGAAGTATCATGGGTTTGTTTGTTCATCCTCTGTGGTCATCCTGGCAAAGGATAACTATGAGCCTTGGCGAAACGACATCCTGACACATCTTAGGTGGCTTGATCTTTTTCCTTATCTTTATGGACTCATACCTACACTAGACATGTCATGTCTCCGATTTGGAGGCAAAGTAATTTAATTAAATTAATTAATTAAGTTGTTCAAATATTGATATTTCATAAGGATGACTAATTGATTATTTTAGTTAAATGAAAGTGAAGTATTAAATCAATTATTTAATAAAGTTATCTTAATAAAATAATATCTCAAAGGTAACTTTATTATAATTAATTTAATAAAGTGACTATAATAAAATGATATATCAAAAAGTCACTTAAATAATAAAATATTCTAGAAGCTTCTTGGAGATGGGTTAGAAAAAGTATATAAGAAGCTCATTGCTAGTCATTCAAGCACACTTGGATTTTATTACTTCTTACATACGTGTGTGGTAGAAAGAAAGCTTGAATGCTTTCATTGCTTGAGGGTTTGAAGACTCTAAGGTACCAATTTCGGTTGTGAAATATCAACCCTAGTTGGATAGTGGAGGGAGATGCTTCAATCTTTCTCATTGAGATAATTGCAGCCATTGCAGAACATTTTTGGAGAAGTTTGGTGAGTTATTTGAAGTCTGTAATTTTGTTCAGTCTGCAGACCAGCCATGAGAGGAATTGCATTTTCATTCATTGCTCTTCACTAAGGGGACAACTTTGTGGGTATTGGAGGGATCACTTTCTCTTGTGAAGACAATCATTTCTACAATAATTTTGGAGGCCAATACTGCTGCATTTATTTATACGAAAAATTGCCAGGCAACGGCAGGGGCAACTTTGCTAGAGGGGCGATTTCATCAAGGAAGCCACAATATATTCAAGGAAAAATCAGAGGTTGCTGTCTTCTCATCTGCTGTTCATCTCCAGCCTCAGAATCAGGTTCCTTTTGATGGTTACACATATATTTGCATTGTAAGTCTGCATACTAAGTCTGAAAATTGTTGGCAGCCATTAGAGCTTTTGTATGAGCAAGTTTGTAATAAAAATCAGTCATTGGCATACATGTTGCAAACAGATTTTGTAATCAGACTTTTACATCAGCATTTTGTATTTGGTCAATATATTCAATAAAAGGAGATATAAGGTTGCATGACATATGTTTGTCAAAATGTCTTTGCTGTAGCTATCAAATTCCATTTCTAATATGCATGCCAAGTGTTTGTCTAAATGCATAATAGCTGAAAGTGATCATTTACATTCTAAGTTTGCATGACAAGTGTTTGGGAAAATGTCCGAAGCTATAGTTTGTTATTTCAGTCCTTAAGATGCATGGTAAATGTTTGTAGAAATGCCCATAGTGCTATAGCTGCATATACATCATCATTTTCAGTCATATGCTTGCATTTTCAAGTTCATTTAGTTGCTGCAATCTATTTTTAGTCATCTCATTTATATCTTCAAGTTATAACAGCATATCAAATTGCATTCAAAACCATAAAAACACAAAAACAAAACAATCAATAGCAAGACCAGGTTGTTGGCAAAGTGTTTGACGATATTCCTCGAGTCTCAAACAACAATTTAAGACCAAATTTCTCAAGGGATATTACAAGACACGATTGACGATAGGGAGTTATTCAACATGAGGTATTATCAGTGATCATGTTGTAGGGGTTATATGTTCTAGTGTTGATCTTGACACTATGTGTGTTGTATTGGACATTGATTGTCCCCACACACTTTCAACTCGACTTTGGGAGATTCATGGAGACCCTCATATCTCTCCATACTTAGAGGATCTTGCTGTAGATTGTCTCATTCCTCTTGCAGATGTAGATTCTATACCCTTTGATGACAATACTTTAGAGGAGCTTGAGTATATCCTAGGTCTTCCATGTTCTGATGGTTCAAAGACTTGTCTTAATGTTCCCACTCTTCAAATTGAGACTACATCACCATCTTTTGTTGTTCTTGATTAGCTTGACATCGCTACATCTTTGGCCCTTATTGGTTTAGCGTAGCAGGACATTCTTCTTCTTCTAGACATCAGTACTTGGGGTTCATATCTTGCAGACATATCATCCTTGTTTGTAGAGTCTCAAATTGTAGATTTCGAGGATTACTTTGAGGACATTCATCTCCTCTTTGTTGACAACCACATCATTGCTATTGGCCCACCATCTTCATCGCCTTTGCAACTTGTTCTACATCAGTCTTCATTGATTTTTGTATTGACATCATCACTTTTTGACATATGGGCACTTGAGCACTTTCTAGAGGCACACGTCATTTGGATTTGGATTCTTGATTCACCCATCTTTTTGGATTGGCTTTTCCAATCACCAGTGGATCTGTTTCTTCCTAAGGGGAGAAATGTAGTTTGCAGGTAGTGGATCATATTTTGTCTTCAGACGTTCAACATTGGCACATGAGCTACGTCTTTATGGGGGATTCACATCCTCATTTTCTCACTCCTACTGGGGGAAATCTATTGTACTTGTGTGATAGAAGCAATCCTTGGGGGGTCACTTTGAGTCCTACTTCTATCCTTCTTTCACTAGTGAAGTCTTTTCATTTTCTCTCTTTTGGAGAGGATTTTTTCCCATGTGGTTTTCTACTTTTCTTTAGTTATGAGAGATTTCATTTGTACATGGGTGGCTCATCAGGCCTTGTAGCCGGGACTCATCCATGCATCCATCATTGTATTCTTCATAAGGGTTTTTAGCTTCTCCCTAAGTTAATCTTAAGGGGGTGTGTTGGAGTGATTAGGACATCACTTGATAATTAATTATTAAGTCCATTATTACTTTTTTCATTTAAGCTAATTATTAAGTCCCTTATAAACTTAGGAGTGCTTTTTTATTTATTAGATTGGGCTAAATATAGGTTAAGTTGTCTCAGTTCATGAGATTAAGATACTTGTAATAATCTAATCAAATCCTTATCGAGGGTTTGCTTTTTTATGCTTTTATAAGCATTCACCTTCATTGTAATAAAAAATTCCATTCAATTCAATTACAATTACAGGTTAATCTCAATATTAAATGCTTGTGTGATAGCTGTGTGGATTCAATCATTTCTTTCTTGGTTGCATAGCAAATCAATTGTTTTGATCTCTCATTTGTGATAGGTGTTTTAGTTGTAAGTGATTTCTGGGAGCTGTGGGGTTCACTATCAACTCCAACAGACCAATCTCTTAACTAGAGGTGTGTAGAAGGGCTGCTTCAATGTTAGTGATGCTTACCTTCCAATTAAGGTTGGAAATATAACATCTCCAACACCTAATTGCGACTCAATTACTTTGCTTGTTTATATTGAGTTGTTGCAAATTGCCATTATTATGTTCCATTCTAGGTTTGTACTTGTGTCTCTCCGTTTTCATCTATTTTGTGTTTTTCCTTTCTGAATATGCCTTTTCTTTCAACTCCGCTCTTCCCTTCTTCCTTTTAGAGTTTTGGACTTATCCATCTTGTCATACATTACATCTATCGCTTGCCTTCTCATTGTATTTGTTGGATTTCTCCATCTTGTCTTTGCTCATTGCTCGACTCTTGATGCCTCATCCTATAGTTTTGGTCTTGTGATACAACCATCCCCCCAATCCCCAATATATCTTCCTATGTTTCTGTTCCTGTCTTAAATTCTTGGCAATTGTCGTATTGTTCACAGTAGTTTGTTTTTCACACCATTAATTTCAAAGTGGAATCTTTCTTGCCCATGATCATTGTTAAAATTTGAAATTGCGAGTGTACTTGGTGGCCAACCTGTTCTATTTGTGGAGGATATAAAAGAGTGAATGTTTTCATCCAAAATAATCATCTACACTTAATCAAATTCCTTTCAGAATCTGTTTTGAGCACTTGTGTTTAAGCGTGGGAATCCTAGGATGAAAACCCTAGTGATTGCAGAGGATGATCTCAGACCAAGTTCATGTTTGAGCTTGATGGGATGCGGACTCCAGCCGCTTTGTATTAATCTGATTTTCCATTGCTGTTGGTATGAATTTCTGTTGTAGTTACTGATATTGCAGAACTATTTGAATGTAGTACAGCCATTATTGTAATAAGAAAGAGATTGGGATTTACACCTATTATTTGTTGCTCGTTATAATAAGAAGATTGGGACTTATTTTTGTCATTTGATGATACTGCCGATGCATAAACAGTAACTTTAATCTGAGTTGTCTAAGATCTAAGTGAATGCTAGGGCCAATAGTGTTGTTATCCAAATAATAAGTGTTTTGGAAGGTTAATAATCAGATTTGGATTATTGTTTTGGCCTGGGACATTACAGCTGCATAATGTGTTTTGTTGGATTGGCCCTTTGCAGGTTTGATCAATATTTTGATGGTCGATCATACAGTGCAGCACTTGCAACTGGACTTTAAGTTTTAGTGTCCCAAACTCTTTCTTCTCCCCCATTTCTACTATCTTATTCTACAAATTCATGCTTTTTGTTTTTGCTGTTGGATTTCATTGCACTCAACCCAAAAATTGGAATCATAGGATTTGTACTATTGTGCCTTGAAATCCTAGAGGAAGGGCCACTAGCAGATGGTGTACAAATCTTCCGATTAGACAGGTTAATAATTTTAGAGCCGTCCTTAAAGCGTAAGTTTATTACAAAATCCAATCTCTTAGCTAGAGGTGTGCAGAAGGGTTGCTTCAATGTTACTGATGCTTTCCTTCCAATTAAGGCTGGAAATATTTCATCTCCCGCCCAAATCACTACTTGATTAGTTTGCTTGTTTACGTTGAGTTGTTGCGAATTACTGCATATTGCTTTTTGTTAGATTGCCCCTTTGCAGGTTGGACCAAGCTTTTGATGGTCAATCAAACGGTGCAGCACTTGCAACTGGACTTTAAGTTGTAGTGCCCTAAACTCCCCCTTCTCCATTACTTTCACCATCTTATTCTTCTTTTTGGTCATCCTCATGATCATTGATATAACTCGTTTTTTAACATTTTTTCCTCAGAAGTTGCCATTTTTTATTTTTATGTACCCAATGGAGCAGACTCTTTAGTTCTGAAAATAGGGAATCTCCCCTCCAAGTCCCCAAGTCCCCTGGATGTTGAGAAAATCACTCAGAACCCTAGTGACACATTCCTTGGAACACTGGATGTCAGGGGCACCACTTGGAACACTGGAATTGGCTGTTTTAGGGCATGGGGCCTTGGTGGGCCCCTTTTAGGTTTAGTTCAGCTTTTTTTAAATTAACAGTCAAATGTTTCCAAGATGGTTTAGGGAGATCCCTGTTCATCCTTTTCCAAAGAGGAATGTCAAGGATCCTTTTTTGTTGTTAGCATAAGGAATGGAAGAAAGATGTTACTTCCTCCTTCCCAGATGTCCTAGACATCCTAAATGGCATAGCAAACCAGGAGACACATCCTAGTAATACATTACTTTTCTAGGAGCAATGGTTCCCAACTCATAGTCATGAAAGTATTGCAGGACTTGCAAACACATTCTCCATAGATATGGTTACCCACTTGTTCCCACAATATGCTCCACTCTTAAGACCTAAGAGGCTATTTCTAGCTAATGTCCCACTTTTAGCTATTTTTCCTTTTACATATCAATTAAAAGTAATATCGAAAATCATAAATACAAAATTCATCAACAAAAATGTAATTGATTACAAAAATCATATGACTGAGAAAAGACACCAGTGGCAAATTCTTAAGTGGATTATCTTGGAGGTATGATAACTGTTTTGGTTCCTTTTCCACTATTTGGTGGTTATTGTAGATTGTATTCTTCTTTTGCTTGAATGCATTCATCTTCTCATATTTTGAATTGGGTGCTAACAAAAATTCCTTATGTCCTACTATCAACAAAGCAAATCTGCGACATGGTGGGATGCAGCATGCTGATGGGAATGGAGATTGGGTTCTAACTATCTTCAAAGCCATCTCAATTGTAAGTTTCATTAATTTCAATTGTCTCATGATTAGTGCATACATGCAACACTTGGAACACTATATGTTTCATGTTGGATCCACAAAATTCAAATACATATCTACATGCTTTAAAGATAACAAGTGCTTAGTGAATGGGACAGAAAATGGCTTTTCAATGGGACTTTGTGAAAGAAATTCATGCCAGTTCTCTGAAATTTAAGATCAAAATTCAATCACTCTTTAATTACATGCTTCTTAATTCTAGTTCAAAATTCAATCAGTCTTTAATTACATGCAGCTCAATTCTAGATCAAAAGGTGGTTTCTGTAAAATAATGTAAATGTTTTCTGCATCTAGCCCAAATTTATCCAGGTGAAAATGTGGTGTTTCTTTGCTCCACTTTTGATGGTTAGGATGGAATTATTTTGCCCCATCAAAGTTGTTTTCTGTAGAAGAAAAATCCTAAACTGTAGGCAGACATTGAATTTATAAATCATATTTTGGTCTTTGCTTAACAATTTGATGCTTTTACTTCTAAATCAAGATAGGTAGTGAAATGATTGTGAGTGTATGGTTGGAAGCATGCTTCAAAAACTTGGACTTGGCAAAAAGTTGGCAAGCCTAAAATTTCACTTGGAAGTCAGGGGAAACTCGGCAAAATTGCCAAACATTAAAAAACACAAATTTGTAAATTAATCTTAAAAACATGCATAAAACTGAATTTATAGAAGTCAGGTGCAGTTTTTCCTTGATTTATAGATAAAAAAATGAGTTCAATGCACATCATAGTGTTATATGATTACAAACAAGGTTGCCGGGAGATAGGTATTGGTATTGGTATGGGAGATTGGTATCGGTAGTGGTATGTCTATTTTTAAAAAATAGGAGATGGGGTACTTGGAGACACCATTTTTTTATAATATAATTTAATAATTTATAAATTTGATACATTAAAATTGAAAATAGTCAGGGATATTGCATCATAAAGATGCATATAATAATTATTTATTAGGTTTGTTATAGTTTGTTAAATAGGTTAATATAATAGTGGTACGAATGTTTGTTTGTATTGAGTTGTTAAAAACAACTCAATATATTTAGGAAAGTCTTTTATGTAGTTTCCTATAATATAGGATATGAGAATCCTATATATATGGATGTAATTCATATTATGAGGTGTGTGAAGAAAATAGAAGCATAATATTATTATGTTTGATTATTTATTTATTTATTTAGCTTGTATTATTTCTGACCATTTTTCTCACATGGTATCAGAGCAGGGTGTCCAAAAATCTTTCACAATCAGTTCAATAAAATTGCGATATCTCTCTCAATACTGAACGAAAAATAAAAATTAAAAATGTTTTGGAGAGCTGGGAATGAGTAGGATAAAACCTAGAAATCATTTTGAAAATATTCTAAGTATTTTGTGAGTAGTCTGAAGAGGAAGTTGGACGTGAAAGGAATGCTGCATAAAAGTTCCAGCATCTACAATGTATTTTCAGTAGTTGGAGAATCCATTTTTTCAGCTTGTCAATGAATAAATTTCTAGAAAAATATTAGTGTGAAATGCGGCACAGACAGAAGCAACAAATATATTGATTCATGGTTATTTTTCTGTCTTATTTGGTGTGATCTGGATGCAAAGCTGAAGAGGTTTTTTTTCTGCCTATGTTCAGTAGAAGCATGGTGAGTTACTTTAATAAGTTGCTAACATCTAAGTTATGCCTTCAATATTTCTGGTAAGGGCATCATCATTTAGGTCCTCTTCTTCTGATCTTTTGTGTTAAGTTGTGCTGCACATCAGCATGATGGAGTGGTTTATGATGTCTTAGCTTCCAATCATCTTTTAGTAGGATTAGATGTTGTGACCATTATTGACTTGTTCAATTATTTTAGTGTTTGGTGAGGAGTTGCAAAGTGTTTTTGGGATAGTTTTATCACTTTTGTAGAGTCAATTTAGATTGTCGATGTAAACAAAAATTTGAAGGTGCATTAGTTGGTGGAAATCGACGCCTTTGACATTATTTTAATTGGGAGGTGGGGGAGGTGGGCGTCAAATATTTTTAGTATGGAGAAGAATAGCACATTGATTGAGAAATTTGAAGGTAAAGACTTCCACACATGGCAAGTCAAGCTACAATTGATCTTTATTGAAAAGGATCTATAGGATGTAGTGAGTGGAACTACGCCACAACCAATTGAAGCTGATGGAACCACAAAGTGGACCACAAAGGATCGAAGAGCAATAGCTTTTATTGGTCTTCCACTTTCAGATGCATACCAACACCATATTGACTTATTGAAGACTTCAAATCAAGTATGGGATGATCTTAGTTCTTTGTTTGGATCACAAGCATCAAGTCCCAAGATGGGCCTAAAGCATACATTATTTGGGTTATAAAAATAATGGAAGGGGACAATATTGTTCAACATATCAGTAAGTTTCGTTTTTTGATGAACCAACTAGTTGGTATACAAGCCAAAGTAGAAGATGATGTGAAGGCCATTTTGCTGAATAGCGTGCCTCCTAGCTATGGTAATATTGTGTTCACATTGAACAAAGTAGATGTTACTTTAGAAGATATGATCTCTACTTTGATTGATGAAGGAACCATGAACTATGAGTCTATTATAGAGGAAATTGCAATGATTGTCAATAACAAGGTTAACCATACTTTTAAATCTAGTTCTTCTACTTCAAAGGGAAATCACTACTCAAATGGTAGAATTTTGCAGTGTTACCCCAAGTTTCCGGGACGAGGACGACAGGGGACGACGGGACGAGTCCCCAAGTTTCCGATTTTTGAGGCCAAATTTGAGGACGGTGGGGGACGGCCATATAAAAATATAGATAAATTTTAAATATTCATATGATAACATGGATAAGGCATGCATAATATACATTATAGAACCTTAACATATAACATTTGTGTTCAACATTATGCCAATACTCAATATGCATTCAAAATTAACATACACGAATTATGAAACAATGTCCAAGTTATAATTTATAAACTTATATCAAAATGCCAAAAGGCTACATTGCTGCCATATAGTTTTAAAGTTTGCTATGAAAATCAAAATACAATATCGTATGTCAATAAAACAAAGAGCACTGTTGCCCCTAATCATCTCTCATAACCACATAAAAATCAGAGTCATCCTTTAAGTCACTGGCACTGTGATGGTCCTCCTCAACCAACAGAACCACAACCAAACCCTTAGCTATCTCCTCCTCATCTACCTGGGCCATGTCCTTAGGATCAATATCCCACCGTAGAGCTGAAGTTTGTCGATACTTTGGAGTCTGCTGATCCTGAAGCCGAAGAGCATTATGAACGGCCACTAGCTTCTCTGCTCATCTAGAGGTAAGTCTATTCCTCTTGAGGGTGTGGATAAAGCTATACGTGGACCAATTCGTCTCTGCAATACAGGAACTGACAACCTGTGCAAGAAGGTGAGTAGCAAGTGTCTTCAACTGCGGTGTATCCCTCCCATGATAGGTCCACCATCCAATAGGGTTCGATTGAGCTAATATGGTTCTATCCAACCTCGCCTGTGGTTTACTCAAATTTGGGCCATTAAGATTTGCAAAGTCTAAGAATTGTGTCTGAAGTAGTGAACCCTGCTCTGTTGGATAAATCTTTTCAATGGCCCGTGTGAACCCATCTAAAACCTTAGGAACATCGCATGGAGGCACCCTACCAGCCCTTGGTGCATACCATTTTGAATTTAGAGCAAAGGCAGCCATATGAAGCGGGGTGTTCATTGTATTCCACCTCCGCGTCACAATGGGCCTAATGTGTTGCTCATATAAATCCAAAGTGGGATCCTTTGTTGAAATAGTTTGCTTGATCTTCCCAAGCATACTGTCAAATGTCTCATATATCTCTCCAAGACTAGGAGAGTCTATATCAGCATATTGGATGACATCTACAATAGGTGAGATGAAGGAGCAAATATATCTGCAAAATACAAACAAAAAGTTCAAAACAATTAGTTGACAAGTTAATTGACATGTTAGAAACTTCAAAAGTTGGAACATTGGACAATAAAATTAAAATATTAAAATCAGAAATTTAATATGAAAATCAGCCATCTAATATGTCTTACCTCACATTGGCCCACCAATCGTCATCGATGATCTTTTGTTTGATGGTCTTTCCTTGAGCAGAACTTGCATTAGGCCATCTAGTCCACTTTGCATTGACCATCATCATTTGTAGAGGCTCATGCACCTCAAGCATCCTCTCCAACAAGATGAAGTATGTGGCATATCTACATTCATTGATTCAATGATTCATTAAAAAATTAAAAATTTAAAACAAAATCAAATTATGAATACAAATTGAAAGTGAAACAAAATGAAGTAAGTGGCATACCTTGTCTCAATAGGCTTGAGAAACTCCTTTGAAAATGTTCTGAAGAGAGCAAGTGAGGTGTGGTGATTGCAAATGAACATCTAAATATTTCTAGCTTTTGCCACTGTTTGCTTCACCCAATCCAACTTCCCTATGCCTTGCATGGGCAAAAAAGAATTTGGCAATGGAAGATTCAGTGGCTTGTCGTGCTTGGTTATTAAACATGGACTCAACTGAAGATGCCTTCCCACTATCACTCACCTTCCTCTTTCCTCTTGAGGCAACTCCACTACTACCAACCGTGGAAGGAATAGCATTGGGCATAGATGATTGTGAACTTGGGAAAGAAGGTGACCCACTTGAATCCCACCACCAACTCCATTTGAATTTTTTTGGCACTCTAAAAATACTTCATTTGTTAATGGAGGACACACTCTAACTCCATGGCCCACCTCACCCAAAAAATGAGACCTCACTCTTGTGTAGCTGCCCCTACGTTCCTTTTCACAAACATGGCAAAACCACACCCTACTCCCCCTTGAATTTTTTTGTCTTTCACCCACGGGTGTAACATATTGAAGGAATGTTTTTTTTTTGTTTAATGGGTGTTTTGCATAGTGTTCCGTGGTATTGGTATTGGTTGTTGAAGGATATTGGATTGGGTTTCTTTGCTCTCCACTAACACTCCCACCACTTTCCCTTCTAGTTTGCACTTCAACTTCACTATCACTCCCATCCTCACTGCAGCTCATGTTTTTTATATTTAGAATGCAAGTTTCAACTGAAAATGCAAAAATAAAATAAAATCAGACAATGTATGCTTGAGATTTTGCAAAAAAAAATGAAAAAGAAAAAGAGGGAAAGGAAATGTATACCTCTTTGGTGGATTTGCACTCCCAACAACACTAACTTCAACCTCCTCTCCTCCTTCAAGCTGCTGCTCCTTCTCCTTCAATGGCTGCAACTTCTTTTGCTCTCAAACCCTTGGCTGTTCAAACAAACAAATGCATAAAATAAAGGTTAGCGAGGCCTTTTTTCCCTCATAACAGAGTAAAAAACAATTGGACCCACAGATGCCACGTAGGTAGGGGCGTGCCTTTTTTATTTTTAGTTTTTTTTTTTTTGAAGTTTAAAAACACTTTAGATGTGGGGGACAGTCGAGGGATGGCTCAACTGTTGGAAATGTTGTCATTGATGTCAAAGTGTTGTGATCAAAACTAGTTACAATCATGAAGATTGCAAAGGTTAATGGAGTTGGAAATGATCAAGAAAGCATCAAGAAATTAATGAAGTCTGTTGTTATTAATGATTGCTAAGATCCTACAGATTGCAGTCATTGATGTCAAATGAAGAACATGGTGTATTCAATTTGGAGTACACAATATGCCAAATGAAGAACACAATATTGAAGAGTTTCAAACTTGTACGCAGATTTGAAATGAAGATAATCAGATTAACTTTCAGCATTCAGACTTAGTAATTGTGATAAATTGGAGTGGACATATCTATATCACATACGGTTCTTTCTGGGATATACATATTATGATTAAGAAATAAGTTAAAAATCAATGGTCATGTTCTAATCTGGAGACATTCAGACACTTGGCATATTAGAGAGACGAATTTACAGTTACAGACAAAAAAAATCAGAGAAAGACAGTCAAAACAAATGATACGATTTCATAAAATAGAAGACACGACTTTATGAAGTGATACAATTTCATCACTAAAAGCAAGGTAATTAGAAAAGGACAAAACAGGTTGTGAATAAGACAAAAATCACATGAAGACGAAATAAGAAAAAAGACAAAATTAAAAAGCAACGAATATAGCATAAGACTAAAAGAAAAAGGCACATAAGGTTAAAGAGGCAGCGATTGATAAAGAATCAAATAAGACAAATGAAGAAAGGACAAAAACAGTATAAGACAAAATTGCCAATAAGACAAATCTGTCTTAGAAAAAGGTAGTGATTTAATAAACTACAACTATTCATAAAAGAGACGTGTCTTTCTTAAGAAGTGATATAATAAAGAGATACGTCTTAACTCCAAATGCTGCTGATCTGAAAGGACGTGTTTGTCTCAAGAGACGTGTTCTTTAGAATTGTGAACCTTGAAAGGACGTGTATTCAAAAGTCACCTCATTTCTTAAAGGACGTATTTCTTGACAACCTACAGGTGCGGCTGCTAGACAGTTAAGGAGAGAATTTGTTAGAAGTTTGAAAAAATCTGAAAAAATAAATTAAGATCAATACATACAAAAATGAAGTGGTGCGATTAAGAATAAGCAATATGATATTAGGGAGCAGTATTAAAATAAAGAGACATCTCTTTCAAAAGAGATACATCTCTTCATAAAAATATAAAGATATAAAGGAAGAGAAATGTGGTAAGGAAGTAAGTGGTTTTTTATCGAATATCATTTTCATAAAAAGGGGAGTGTGCTGTGTGTGTAAGGAATAACTGATAAATCATAAAAACACGAATGTGGCTGTGTGTGAAAAATTGAATATCATCAAAGGATAGAGAGATCTGGGTTATAGATTTTATTGAATATCATTGATGATAAATAGAGGATATGATCTGAATCAGAGTCAAATGAAATGAATATTATTTGAAGTGAGTGAAGGAAACGTGTGGTGTTGAATGTGTAAGTATAAAGATTATATCATCTGAACTCAAGCAGTTGCTGATAGCTGAGTAAAATAAGAATTGCAACATGTGTGTATGAAGTTAAAAAGAATATCATATATACACCAGCAAATCTAAAGAGAATATAAAAAGTGGATTTGGCTGAGTTGAGAAGAGTGATTAAGCAAAGTTTTTGAATACATTTGGGCAGACATATGAAACATATGAAGGCAGATTATAAATAGGAATATGTGCAGATTAGAGAATATCTTGAAGACTAAATTCATGAGAAGATTGTGAATAGTGATGATCAGTTTTTTAAAAGGAGTTTGTGCACAGTCTGGATCAGATTTGTGAAAAATGTATGCAGATCTTATAAAGCAGATTGAAGTGAAATAAGTGCAGATTTTGGATACAGTAATAAGTATTGAAGACAAAACATATACATCAGATTTGTAAGAAGATTGTTTGAGCAAAAATTGTCCATCATCTGTTGAGGAAGCAACAATTGAAGGTGGAACATTATCATTCAAATTATAATCTTTGCTAAGTTGGTGCTTGGCAAGTAGGGGTTGATGCACCTTGTAGGTTGGTGTCTACTAAATCAGCATTAGGGGTTGAAGCTCCTTGTAGGTTGGTGCCTACTAAATCTGGATTAAGGGTTGGTGCTCTTTGTAGGTTGGTGCCTACTAACTACTCATTTAGTGATTCAAGTAGGTTGGTGCCTACATTCATTGTAAAAGTTTATATAATTCATAAAAGTACATTGTTTGTACCGTGGTTTTCTCCCGTAAGGGTTTCCACGTAAAATCTTGGTGTCAACTTGTTCATATTGAGTTATTCTTGCATAGTTGATTTGTATTAGAGTTTGAAGTTGATAAGAGTTGAAAGGGAAAAAATTAGTTGATATACTGATTCACCCCCGGCCCCCCCCTCTCAGTATATCTTTGTGCTCTTCATCAACCACCCCCTAGCCATTCCTGGGACGGTTAGCCATACCCCATCTGGTCAACGCCGTGCCCTCGTTTCGGGGACGGTTTCATATTTTGGGGCAGAGAAGGGGACGGTCCCCTGGCGTACCCCTTCTGTCCCCTTGTACCTGGGACGTCCCGGGGATAAGGACATGGCATTTCAGGGGGGGACACGTCCCTAGGTTTCCCTGGAATTTTGTGCTACTATTGCAAGAAAAAGGGACACATTATTATGAATTGCGTTCAACGTGCCAAGGATCTCTTCAATGGCAAGCTAAATATAGATAAAGCATTGGTTGTAGACAATGATGAAGAAAATCTTTTTGAAACAGCTATTGAAGACCCTCCACATGAGAATAGTGAGGGGGAATATATTTTCTAAATCAAATCAAAAGTTTATATTTGCGATTGGATGTGTTTTTCCTCAATCACAATTTTTGGTTGTGTGTGAATGGATGTGTTTGTCCCCATTCACGAGATGCATGTGATTGGAAGTGTTTGTCCCTGGTCACATTTTGGCCGAGTATTATGATTGGATGTGTGTGTCCCCAATCATAATTGTTGTGGAAAAAACTGCGTGTCCTTGTTCATAACCTTGATGTTGGATAAATGTGTTTGTCCCTATCCAAACTTGTTGTAAGACCTTGGATAGATGTGTTAGTCCCTATCCTTGGTTCCATGGATAGATGTGTTTGTCTTTATCCTTGGATGAAAGTACAATGAGTGTAGTGAGGCTTGTTCCACTATTGCTTGTTATGAGTAGATGTGTATGTCCCTACCCATACCTTATGATGATCTACTGAACATGGTCATCAAGTATTGTTGGTCTACATATCCTCATTTGGAAAATGATGCAATATGGGGGGGTGTTAGGAATATTGCATCATAAAGATGCATATAAGAATTATTTATTAGGTTTGTTATAGTTTGTTAAATAGGTTAATATAAGAGTGGTACAAATGTTTGTTTGCATTGGGTTGTTAAAACCATAGTTGAAAAATTCGGACTTGACAATAACTTGGCAGACCCAAAAATTTTAAGAACTTGGGACTTGGCAAAAACTTGAGGAAAACCTCGGCAATAACTCGGAAAATTTATCGAACATTTGAAACTACACAATTTTTTAAAATATTCTTAAAAAACACACATATAAACTGAATTTTTAGAACATATTATTGACTTCATCATATATAAATCAAAATTTGTAAAAAATAATTAATATATTATGTATTAAAGAATATTTGTAAAAAAATTAATATATTATATAAGATTTAAGCATTTTATTTAATTTCTAAAACTTAATATTTAATATATTTGTAAAAAGTACTTAATATATTATATAAGAAATAAAATAAATTAAAAAAATTAATTTTTTAATTCTTAAATCTTATATAATATATTAATTTTTTTTACAAATATTCTTTAAATTTTTTAATGATTACACTGTAGTATTTACAAATCAATAAATTTTAAAAAAAATTATTAAAAAAAAGAATAGCAGATCGATTTCTTTAGTATTTAAAAATCAATAAATTAAAAAAAATAAAATTAGAAAAAACAATGAATAGAAGTAGAAATCGATTATCCTAGATAACAGAAATCGACTTTTGGAGTTTGGACTTTTTTTGCAAAAATGGAAATGGAAATCGCAAACAATCTCAAACAATGAATTCGCAAGAAATGGAAATCACAAAATAGATGTCATTTTTCTTTTGCCCTCGTCGGATTTCTTCTACTGTCGCCCTTTTTTCTTTGCTCTCGTCATATTGCAGCGTGGTTTTCTTTGCCTTCGTCTCCTGTCGTTTTCCTTTTGAGTAAAATGATTTTGCAAGTGTGTTCCTTTTGAGTAAAACGATTTTGCAAGTGTGACGGCGGACGCTATTGTTTTTGCAAAAAACATTAGGGTAAATAAAAATAAAATTGTGGCCTTATTTTTAACTGCGTTTTTCTCTGAGACGCGTGATTTTTCGCTTTTTTTCATGATTAATCGCTGCACGTTTTACCCTTTACTCGGTAGCGAGTTTACAAGCGATTTACTTGCCCATCAATTTTCTGAGCGATTACTTGCGAGTACTGCGAGTTTTAGGCGATATTTTCAACTATGGTTAGAAGTTAAAACAACTCAATATATTTAGAAAAGTAATAAGATATGAGAATCCTATATATATGGATGTAATCCGTATTATGAGGTGTTTGAAAAAAATAGAAGCATAATATTATTGTGTGAATCTTTTTATTTAACTTCTATTATTTCTGGCAATCTGTTGTACCCAAACCAAATTTTTTGCTTCATTAAGGCATTTTGCTTAAGAAAGTCTAAACCTTGTTAAAATGATGTCAAAACATAGTTTTTGGGAAAATCAAGTATGGACTTTGAGTCATTTTTGGTGTTGGGAAGATACTAGTGAAATTTGGTAGAAATTGAAAATTAGGGTTTCTGCATTCCTGTTTCACATCATGAAACCCTAAAAATTGAAACTTGTCAGAATTGGCTGAAATTAATTTTGATTGGTTTATTTCACATCGCGATCATAGTGGTGAAGTTAGTTTCAGTTAAAAGTCAGTTTAAGCCTGGTGGGTAGTTTTCACTTTTTCAGGAGAAAAGTTAGCACCTTTGAGATTGTCAATGGCAGTTGGCCAGTACCAGGTGTCAAAATCTAAGCCTAAAACTCAAAGCAGAACATTCTATGATGAAAGATGTTGAAAAAGATGCTTCTCGGCAGAGGGGATTTTCACATGGCGAAAAGCGCAAAAAATATCCTAAGTCTGGAAACACTTCACTTTGTAACGTGGGAGACGCTTGTGCAATCAACGTGCAAATCAATTTTATAGTGTCCGTACATGTGAAAGTGGTGAAATACAGTCACACGCATGTGTCAGTAGCAGTAATGCTTCTACGTGGTCAATTCAGTAGCCAAAATGGTGTTTGCAGAGCGCGAAATGGAGAAAATATCAAACACAGAGCAAATTTGTGCCCTTGTAGCCCAAGGGTGCCCTTCAATATGGAGGCTTAGATTTATTTATTTTTGGTTGCAGATACATTCAATCTCTTCAAAATTCAGTTAGCTTTCCGACAAGCTATCAAGTGAGATCATTCGAGTTGCAGAACTTTGGCAATCGAAGGCAGAAGCGGAAGGTACAAAAAGTTTGCACACCACAGAGGCAGTCAAGTTTGCAGTTTTTGCTCCCCTGTAGCCCAGGGGCGCCCTTGAATTAGACATGTCAGATGAATGAATTCTGCAGGTTTTGTTTCCTGCAGATCTTTTCTGATCCAGCTGAGCTCCGCGATGCATTGGTTCGCAAGATCGTTAGTCGTGTTGAGTAACTGTGGTAGTGGTTCCATTGAGCACGTAAAATGGAGGGTAGACAAAAGTGAAAATATCAAACTGTACCTCTATAGGCTAGGGGCGCCTAGCCTTTTGGCTAGCTAGACAGGGTTTTTAGCAGCTGTCGTCTTCACAAGACTTGTGCGGAATCTTTCTAGCTATTCAGTGAGCCAATCGTCAGCCCTTAGGGTTTGTCAAACGCCCGTGAATGAAGGATCAGTGGAGGATACTGAAGAATGTAAACAAGCAGAAAAATGTATAAGTATGGAAATTACATACTCCCTTGGAAAAGGCGCCCTTCTCTTGGAGGTCTTAAAAGCAGTTTTCTCGCTTCGTCACTTCCAGGAACATCTCTTCCAAGTTGTTCTAGCTTTGTAATGGGATCAATGGTGCACGCATTGGAGCAATCTAGCTCTCGATGTCAGGGGTCAAAATAGAGTGTTCGCGTGAAAGTTGCAAGTTGCAAAATCATTCTCAAAATGGTAATTGCACCTCTGCAAGCCAGGGGCGCCCTTACTTTTGAGGATCTTGAATCAACTTTTAGATGCCTTACATGCAGTCATTGTTTGCAGAATTCTTCTAGCTACGTGATGGATCCAACATCCAGTCGACAGGAGTCATCATTCACCGGTAGTGGCAGATTGAAGCTCGAGATGGAAAATCAGAGAAATGGCTGTCTGGTGGCCTGTATATTATTTTAATAAAAGGAAACTTTTATTGAGGTATCAAACATGGTTTTTACCACTTGCAGCTCTCAACAAACATTTCATCTCAGTGATTCTTGCTTCGCAGTGGATGTCTCAGCTTAGTTCCAGCATCAACTAGGCACCCGAAAATCAGAGCTCAACAGAGGCAATCGTGACTTTGTCAATGAACTACAAAGTAGGAAGTTAGCTAAAAATCTCAACTTTTGCTAGGGGATGCCTGGAGAGTCAAACTTGGACTTTTCAGAATCAGTAAAATATTTTAAGCGAACCCAGTTGGAGAGATTTCAGTTAACTCAATAAAATAATATAAAATTTTCAGTTCCAACATGCCAGCTTTAATGGGGCAATTTTTCTCAATATTTTAACATTGACGCCTTGTTGATATTAATTAGCAAATTCGCATGAGGAGGGAAATTGAATATTTTAATATTTTAAATATTTCAGGACTCTGAGTTAGTTTCTAATAAACAAAGTGGGGTCCAATCAGATGATTTCTTTTGAAATTAGGGTTTATTCTTGCAGTTGGCGCCATTAAGCTACAAGTTTCTTTATTTATTTCAAGATGGCATCCATTTCTCTCTTAGCAGGTTGAAGAGCAAGTGAATTTCTTCAACAATCAGCATTCAAAGGCACCATAGATATTGTTTTTCAGATTTCCTTGTAGATACAGGTCCAGATTAATCAGCAAACTTCAGAGAAGCATGGCGATTTTAGCAGAAGCAGAAACATAAAACTTCTATCTTCTCTCTTAAATTCTTCTATTCTCGTCTTAGGTTTTCTCTCGCATGTCCAAGAATTTGGCGACTTTTGACAAATTTGATCATCTGGGTGGGTTGTGCATGACTTCCTCTACAAAAACCATGTGTTAGAATTTTTTCAGGAAAATTTGCTCCAGAGCTTCAATTCTCGAAGCTTTGCTTTTCTCAACTGAAATTCCTTTGCATGGTAGAGTAAAAGTCAATAATTTTCAAATCTTATGTTGTGGGTTGTCTTAAAATCATCTTTTGGACAAAACTCATATTTCAGATTTTCTTAGAAAAATTGCCTCCCACAACCCCTGCTACCCCCAGTTGCTTTTTTCAGAAAAGCTTTTGCATGTCAAGCTAAATAACGTTTTTTTGCAATTATGACGTCGTGGGTTGTCTTAGAATCATTTTCTACACAAAACCCACGTCTCAAAATTTTTGGTTAAAATTGCCCCCCGACAGGTATTTTTAGCCTCATCAAGGGATATTTTAGCTCTCCGGAAAAAGTTGTCAAAACATAGCCGTGTTTACAGTCAATGGGTGAGTTTTTCAGAATACAGTTCACGCAGACTGAATTCAAGACCAAAACTGTCTTAATTCATGATTTCATCAAAAAAGCTGATAACAATTTGTATCAAGCGCATCCGGAGGGTTGACAGGCGTAGTCACTCAAGTCCACATGGTTTCATGTCTCATATAGCTGATTGTCTTCTGAGGCCGGTTTAGAGGGTTGATACCGTTGGAGTTTTGTGCATGCAGTAAGTTCGTTTGCATTTCTCAAAACCAGAGGGTTTGCAGTGAAACTTCCTGGTTTCATCATGCAACACTCTTCTAGAGAGAAAAGAGTGAAAAATGTGAGAAGCATCAAGCTACAGAAGAAACAATGGCCATCACTTCAGTTACAGAGCCGCCAGAGTTACCAGTCGATGAACTGGCAATTGAAGTGTGCAGATATTTCTAGGATTGCTTGAGTTGCTGACAAGTAGTGAATTGACAGTTGAGACATGTGATGACCTTTAGATGGTGATGTAGTCAATAACCTCGTGGAGGGGTTACTTGTTCGAGATCACAACCAGTGAACTCCAGGTCCCACCTTTCAGGATAGACATTAGACACAACAGTTAACTCGATGCTTCTTTCCTAGTAACTTGTTGTTCCACCTTTCATGTTATGTCTATTTTGAAATCATCTATGTACAGTTGAAGTTTTCACTTAGTTTTCATTTCAATAAGGACGTGCATGCTTCCACATGTTCATTTAGATTAGTCTTGTTTCGGTTAATTGATGGTAGTTTTCCAGTTAATTGTATAGTTTCCTTTATTAGGGTTTAGCAATAAAATCTTTCATGCTTGCAAGACTGTAGTTGACTCAAGGTGATTTTAGGGTTCCCTACACCTTTGATGTCTATAAATAAGAGCTTTTTGCTCATTTGTAATTAACTTTTGCACGTGATAGTAATATATGCTATGCCACCTTGCCTGTAATATTGCTGTTCTGTATCTGTTCACGAGCTTTTACTGTGATAATAAATAGCTGCGCCACCTTGCCTGAATGTTATTATTATGGTTTTTGTTCATCTTATTAAATGAAGTGGCTAGTTTGATCGTTTATTGTATGTGTCTCGCCAATGCAATTTGCGGTCCTAGTTGGCTATCTTACGTTATGTTTAATAGTTGTTCTTTCAATCTACGCCTTGGATAGGGGTTCCTCCTCCTTGGAAATTTGGGAAGAAGAATTATCGTTTTAAGTGTTGTGCCTAATAGACTTTATTTCAGCCTACGCCTCTGATAGGGGTCCCTCCTCCTTGGAAATCATGTTGTGAAGTTTATCGTAAAGACATTCCTGCTCCTTTTTCCTCATGCTCTGTTTTCTTGAGGAGATTGGATAGATTAAAGCTTTTAGTTTAGTTGTAGTTAGTGATCTGCGAAACCAAAAAATCCTTAGCTGCAACGTTCTTGGTTTTCTTAACCTTGTTCCTCTTCCAGTTGAGACAAAAAGATAGGAGTTAGATTACTTTACTTTTTCATGCAAATCAACAAAAGAGGGAGCTTCCCCTCCTAATTTGAAGAGCAGTCATTACACACTGTGCATAGCTGTCCGTACCAACTTGCACTCTAGAGGTGCTAATTGTTATGCCAACACAATCAAAACAAGAATGCTAGTAAAGTGTAATGTCCCCTTTTTCTTAGGTAGTCACCAAGTGCTATGGTTAGTCTATTATTTGGTCCCTATAGACTAACAGGATGGTTAGGGTCCCCTTTGTGGGTGTTTGTGGCTTGTTAGGCAGCCATTTATGCTTAATTGGTGTTTCCCAACTTAGTGTTTCCAGGGTTATTGTTGTGTACCTTCTAGAGCATGATTTGGACACTTTGTCCATACACTATTTTTAGTAAGTCACAAGGTGGTTAGCGACCTAGTCAGTTGGCAATATTTCTATATTAGGAATGTTGGCGGATTCTTACCATGGGTTTATCTTGGCAGTTATCATGGTTTAGAGCTTCATATTTAAATAACGTTAATATTAAAGTTAAATTAAAAGTTTTAACTTTAATGTGTTAGGTGATATAAGGGGGTTTTTAAAAGATACTTTTATATCATAAAGTTGGCACCAACTAAAAGGAGTTTTAAGGCAGGAAAATGAATAAAATAAAATAAATTCAAAAAAACCAACTTGGGCATGGGTGTTTGGGAGAGATATAAAAGCATTCTTTGTGCTTTTTATTTCATTCATGTTTTGGGGAAAATTGGAGAAAGGGTTTGCTGGTTGGACTGAAAAGTCTTTACTTCTTGAGGACGAAAACCCTCATGAGGAACAATAGCTACAGGAGTGAAAGATCTCCCAAGGTTGCTTGTTGATAGCTCCATTTAGGGGTTATGCATTGCACATAAACAATTTTAGAGAAGTTTCAATTTAGGGTTTGAAGGTTATTTTAGGATTCGCACTTGCACAATAATGCAGTGGTTCCAAATTTGTGAGTCTCCTACGAAGACAAATTTGTGGAGGATGATTAATATTTTGGTGTTTGGAATTATTCTACCTAATGGGTGAATGATATAAAGGTATTTATATTGCTGGTGAATGTGTTGAATTCATACTGGTCTGGGCGTGGGGTTTGAAGTGATTTATTATTGCATATGTTTGAGCTGGGCAAATACTCTAATATTTATACCTGTTTTGGGTGTGGAGATTTTGAAGTCTATGACTGCTATCATTCTTGCATGGCGTTTATCCTTGCTTAGAGGGGGTGGAATACCATTTATTGGAGGTGTGAGTCACTATTAAGGAGCTGTGAGAGATTGAAAAGGGGCGCTGGTCTGCTCATAACCATATCGCCCTTTCTCTTGCTGTTGTGAGCAGTTGTATATGGGAGTCATGGTCATTGCTGAGCATTGAGTTTGGGCAGGGTGTGACCATTTGGAGATAATCGGCTGCAATAACCAATTGCCAACCTCCTTCCTTCAGCTGTGACTACCTGCTGCCAGTATATCAAAAGTTTGAGAAATGGCATCTAGATATATTGCACTGTATTTTGTATTTCTGATTATATATATTTAGTGCTGCAAACTATAATGATTCAGAAATGCACTATGGGGTTTTCTATACTTCAATATGTTGAATGAATTTGTAATTTTAAATGATGCAATGAATGGTGTTGTTAATTGTTGAGTTTATTGTATGCAACTTGCAACTATAAGAATTTGAAAGTGAATCAATCTAGTAAGATTGCCATTGGTTTGACAAAATGTCTCATATGTCAAACTGAGAAAAATCGCAAAATATTTCTTCCAACTGGGGTGAGACATTACATAAAGTCTAAATACTCAAATGTCATTGTGCAAAGAGTCAAAGAGTTCATAGTTCATGCTACATATTTGTTATTAGTTATTACATATTGAAATTCAGAACTGTTGATAGCTTGATAGGCTGATATGCAAACAAAAAACAAAAATTCAGAAATCAGAAATCTATTGTCTACACTTCTATGTCATCCATATCTAGGTCTTCAGCTATGATGCTCTCCAAATAGTCATCAAACTCAAGCTTAGGTTCCTTTGTTGGTAGTGGAATTGGGGTTAAATCACTGAGGCCATCTGCTTCAACCACTTCATCCACCATGGCTACAACATCCCCATTAGGTGAAATTTCGTCCCATTTTGTTGAAGCTTTACATGAGAGATAAGGCGAAGTGAGCTATGAATGTACACTAGGACCTCTGCTTCCTTTGACCCTAATCGGTTCCTCTTTAGCGAGCAATCTTATTGCAAATGATTCAATTCATGGATTTCACCTACATGGTTCCACCACCACTCTATAGGGTCTTTCTTTGCATGCATATCATATAAATCTTCCACGGAAGAAAAATCACCATGCCCACATGAAAACTTATTCCATTGAGTCCTCATAATTGAAGAATCCTCACCTTGGTAATAAATCTTTTTTATTGCATCCCAAAATCCCTTCATTACGTTGCTATCCTCATATGGAGCTTTTTTGTTGGTCACTTGTATATCATACCATTTAGGATTTGAGGCATAGGCAGCACAATGAAGGGGTGTTGTTAAGTTTGTTCCATCTTCCATGTATCTTTTCTTCTATCAAAGGATATAGAGAAAGATCTTTTACATCTATTATTTTCTTAACTCTTTCACACATTGAATCTATTCTTCATAAATTTCTTCCAAACATGGCTTGTCTAAATTTGCAAATTTAATCACCTCACATATGGACTTAATAAAGTCCACAACAAATTTAACATCAACCCAAAAATGGTCATCAAGGACCATACCTCTCACCTCAAATGCAGTATCTGAAGTAGATTGTCTCCAAGCTGCCCATGCATCACTAACTACTGTGGAACACAAAGCTCCTTTGACTTCACAAAGACACTCAAGAAGAATAAAATAAGCAAACCTTGTATCAGCAGGTTTGAAAAGTTCCACCTTGGCAAATTTTCGATAAATGGCTTGTGTGTGGTGATGGTTACGTATGAACATTTGTATTTTTTTGCCCTTTTCAATGAGATTTGAAATGCACCTCAACTTGCCAATATCTTTGAGTGCATTATTCAATGAATGCACACAACATGGTGTCCAAAATATATGCTTGTACTTTTTTTGCACCAACATTCTTGTTGCTTTACAAACATGGGCAGCATCTGTAACAACTTGGACTACCTATGATGCTCCCACCTCCTCAATGCTGTCACATAGCTGGTTATGAAGACATTTTGTAGTTTTTTCTTGCGCCAAACAATCTATTGCCTTCAAAAAATAAGGCTCTTTGCTGCATGTTACCATGATGTTAAGTAGTGGACGATTTCTAGCATTTGTCCACCTATCCATCACAATACTACATCTTTTTGTAGACCACACTCTTTTCATTTGTGCAGTTTGTTGCTCTAATCAAATTTTTTCTTTATCAATTAGAGTAGTGCAAATCTTTTCATACCTAGGTGGTTTGTACCCAGTTGGTCCATTATTGATAGCTTGGACCATCTCTTTGTAGAAAGGTGAGCGAACAACATTAAACGGTATTCCATTTGCATAAATGAAGCGTGCAATTGCTGCATCAACCGCTTCTTGACCTTGCACATCAAATAATCGTACAATGGGGTTTGAGCTGTCAATGTGTGGTCTCTTGCGAGAATATATTGCTGCTACATTTTTTGTTGTCATATGAACATCTCGAGAAGACACATCCACCTCTGACTCTCTATTTTGATTTTGAGTTGCAATAGTTGCCTTTGTCGTTGAAGCATGAGAGCTCAAATTAGAAATTTTCCCATTAGCCTTTCTTGATCGCTCACAACTATAGAGCACAAAAATATATACTGAGACTTGCGGTCGGGCGGGCGGGCGCCGGGGGTGTGAATCAGTATATTAACAAATTTTTACCCTCTCAACTTTTATCAACTTTAAACTCTAACACAATATCAACTATGCAAGAATACAACAATATGAACAAGTTGACACCAAGATCTTACGTGGAAACCCTTGCGGGAGAAAACCACGGTACAAATAATATACTTTATATATTTATGTGAATTACAATGATTGTAGGCATCGACCTCTTAACTTGTTTTTTAGGCACCAACCTACAGGAAGCACCGACTCCCTCAATTTGTTGGCACCAACCTACTGGAGGCACCAACCCCCACTTGCCAAGCACCAACTTAGCAAAAGATGATAACTTCAAAAACAGTGTTACACCTTCAATGTTGCTTCTTCAATGAATGATGGACAATTCTGATCTTCACCAAATATGCAATAGACTTGCTTTTGGACTGCCTTCGAATTTTCTTCACAACTCTCTTCTCAATCTGCTATGAACTCTTCTTCAAAATCTGCTTTAATCCTTTCAAATCTGTACTTATTTCTCTTTATAATTCTTCCAGAGACTTATAAAAACTGCATATATATATATGCTTATATATCTGCTACCATGTACTCATAAATTTGTCTTTAACAATCTTCTCTTCAATTTGTACAGGTTTGCTGATGCATATATGATATCCCTTATTACACAATACTCAATGCACTTATTCTTTGTGATGTAAGTTGTCTCTTTAATGCTCACACAAGAGATAAACTTCTGCTTTGAATATTATATAATCATCTTCCTTACACAAATCTGGTTATTATCATGCACCAATATTTCTCAGAAATTTTATAAAAAATATATACTTATCTTTTCTAATAATTCTTCATAATATCTTATCAGAATAAATCGGATTTATTTGTCATATTCTGCTTCTTCTCTTCACTATAACTCAGAAATATTCCATTTATTTCTTTTTTTTATCACTTAAAAACATTCCAATCACTTACCTCTTATATGTCTTCAATGAGGTTAAAAGACATACCCTTTCACAATGATCACCACCTTTCATAAAAGATGCAACCCTTTAAAGAATCACTGCTCTTCAAAAATAAATCGTATCACTTTGTAATCGCAGCCCTTAACTATTTGTTTCTCCTTTATGGAACCACACCTTCGCAATAGATATTCATTGCTGCTTTTTCATACAAATCGGTGCATAATACAAATCACATCCTCTCCCCTTTTTGTCTTATTCACACTTCAGTATTTCTGTCTTATTCACTATTTTGTTTTTTTTCTGCTTTTGCCTTATGTGCTGTACAGGAAAACTTTTTGATTGCTGCCTTATAAAATATGTTCCTTTGTTAATTACGATTGCTGCTTTATGGTCTATTTTAACACATAATCACTGCTTTTGTTTTATATGATTTTTGTCTTTTGTGCTCTTTTGTTTTATGTGACTTTGTCTTTTCCTTATTGCTGATTTGTTTTTATCTTTAAAAAATAATGATCACAGCCTTCTATAATTGTTGACCTTTTTTAACATACGTACCAGCTCCATATTAAATCACTCCATATATTAATAAGGTTTTTCTTCTTAATTGTGTTGCACATAACACACATCTTAATTGCTGCACATCACTGAATTTATTCACTGTCCTTGCAAACCTTGGCACTGTTTTTATCCTTTACTAAAATTCTCCAATAAAGACATTCCATGACAGCCATTGAATGTAATTTGATGATGCTAATATATTGGCCTTTGGTCATTGCAATTTCCCTCAAGATTTTTCGCTCATACTGATGACAATCTTTACATCAAATCTTTTCTTTGACATTAATTACGATATTCAACAAACTTGGTCAATGCCTTTCACATCACTGACAAGTTTTCAACAATCTTGACTGAATGCCTTTGACATCAATGACAATATTTCCAACAAAAACGTCATATTGTTCTACCTCATTTATACAAGGATAAACACCTTTTCTATGTATGTGAAAGAAATGTGCCCTCACCCTCATGTCCTTGCCAGGATGTTTCACAAAGCTTAGATGTAATTGTGGTTGTTCCACCTGAGCCCTTCAGGTTTGGAACACGATCACAATACTTCCACAATGGGTACAAGCCTTGATTTCCCCCACCTGAAATTCTAAACAAAAAAATAAAAATATTATTAGGTACTCAAAACCAAAATTGGATAGGTCGATGCCTAAGATTGCCTTTGGTCATTGCAATTTCCCTCAAGATTTTTTGTTCATACTGATGACAATCTTTACATCAAATCTTTTCTTTGACATTAATTACGATATTCAACAAACTTGGTCAATGCCTTTCACATCACTGACAAGTTTTCAACAATCTCGACTGAATGCCTTCGACATCAATGACAATATTTCCAACAACAACGTCATATTGTTCTACCTCATTTTCACAAGGATAAACACCTTTTCTATGTATGTGAAAGAAATGTGTCCTCACCCTCATGTCCTTGCCAGAATGTTTCACAAAGCTTATATGTAATTGTGGTTGTTCCACCTGAGCCCTTCAGGCTTGGAACACGATCACAATACTTCCACAATGGGTACAAGCCTTGATTTCTCCCACCTGAAATTCTAAACAAAAAAATAAAAAAATTATTAGGTACTCAAAACCAAAATTGGATAGGTCGATGCCTAAGATACTTGAATAAAAAATGTGAGCTGTGAAGAATAATGAAGATAGTGATATGAAACTAAATAAAAATGTATAGAGAAAATCACATAGGTTTCAAGCTTTCAGCCAAATACTCACAACCTGTTAAAAAGAAATATGAAATATACATTCAATGATTTTAAAATTTGAATTATTTTTCTGTTTCTTTGGCACACTCATGATTTTGACGGCCAGGAGTCTTTAAGTGGTAGAATTACATCTGGTAATTATTGTGGTTGAATCTGAAGAAGGTACCAAACAACATTGGAAAGGACACAAAATGCCAGACTATCTACAAACACACCAAAGACAACCAAGAATCGGGCAGAATTTTTGAGGTATAAAAATCAACACAGAAAGAGGAGGCACCATTGATAAATTGCTCCACATATCAGCCTTCATTGTCAACATTAATGTTTTTAAGGACATTTTGTAGAGAAGAATTATTGAAAAAATGTTAGATGCCCCAAAAGAGGAATTAAAGAGGATCACAGTCATTGACAAATTTATTGGTATATGACCCCACAATGGAAAAAATAAAATCATGGACGTGACAACATTGTACCAATTGTCCAAGACTTACAGTTACAATTGGTTTTTTGGCCCTAGGGATTTTGCACATCACCTTCTAGATGAAAGATATAGAAACAAAATCCTCAAAGGAGGCCCATGATTTAAGGGGAATGCAAGGATGTTCATAAGAGCATAGTTTACATACTCTCCGAGTAGCCGAGTGTTGTACCCAAACCATTTTTTTTGGTTCACTAAGGCATTTTGCTCAATATAGTCTTAACCTTGTTAAAGTGATGTTAGAAGGTCATTCTTGGGCTTTTCAAATATGGAGCTTGTGTTAGTTTCATGTCAGTCTGATACTGAAATTTTTTGAGGAAACTGAAAATCTGAAGGAAAATCATCAAATTTTTCGAACTCTGGAGAGGGGAGCACCTTTTCAGAAAGGCACCCTATCTTTTAGGGGTCCAGATCCTGTTTTTAGGGTTTGTTACTTCCAGTAAACATTTGTCTGACATCGTGTTAGCTTCGTAACAAGCTATCAAGCCTGTTAAATGGACCTGTTTTGCTCAAGTTACGGGAGATATAGCCAAAAATGAGAGGATCACAAAAATGGCTAACACTGGAGGGAAAAGAGCAGCTTTTGAGAAAGGCGCCCATCTTTTTGAAGGGTCAAATGAAGGTTTTTGACTAAATGCCACCTAGGATGTTTGTCTCGCATCTGCTCAGGCTTCGCAATGCATTTGTCAGCGGGTGAATCTAAGTTGCTGGATTGCCTGAGCCAAAGGTCAAACACGGGGTTAAATCTTGGTCAAAATATCAAGGAGAAAGCAAAAAGAGCACATTTTCAAAAAGGCGCTTGAGCTTTTGGAGCCTTTAATGCCTTCTTTTTGTTGATATCAGGTTTTCATCCGGTCCGTGTTGCATTCATCTCTCCGTTGACTGTCTCCGTCAGGTCAGAAGTTGATTCAGCCGCCCGTAGTCAAAGTTTCAGTGATATTTTGGCTAGTTGAGAAAATGGCTATCTTTGGAGTAAAAAGAGCACCTTTTGAAAAAGGTGCCCTCCTTTTTCACCTCTCAGATGATATTTTTTGAAGAAGTGTACCTTTGCAGTTGTTTTGTAGAACAGATTCAACTCCGCGTTGCACCAGTTATCTAGTCTTGAAACTTTGTCAGATAGAATCTCTAGAAGATTCAGTTTTCCCTTCGTACGAGATGAAGATAGAAAATTTGGTTAAGTTTGAGAAAAAGCGCAACTTTTGCAAAGGGCGCTTGGATTTTTGAGCCTTCAGATCTTAGTTTTATGGTCTATAGTCTCAAGGAGTCTTTTGATCAATTTTTGTCCTGCTTTGCAATGCACCTGTCAGCCAGTCAATCGGTGAGGTCAGTCAGCCAGTGTTAGGGATTGAATAGAGGCCCCGAAAGAGGTTCAAAACTCAGTTTTCATGAAAAATGGCTAAGTCTGGAGAAAAACGCCAAAAGTCAAAGTTGATTTTTCAAACTTAAAAATCACATATGCGCCTAAAAGAGGAATTTTGAATATTATTTAAATATTTGAATTTCAACTTGCGCCTAAAAGAGGAATTTTGAATATTATTTAAATATTTGAATTTCGACTTTTAGTTGAAGGAAACGATTTCTGGGTTGTCATCTCTAGTTGACATCTTTGCATGTCAAGTGCTTTTTCAGTTTTGCATGTTAAGTTAACTGATTTGCATGTTCAGTTAACTGACTTTGCATGTTGAGTTACTGTTTTGCACGTCCACTTAACTGAAGTGCATGTCAAAAATCAACTTAAGCTTGAATGCATGGCACATATTTGGATTTTTGTGAAGTTTTTGAAGATGGCGCTTCAATATGGATTTTTAACTGAAGCTTTTGAAGATGTAGAAACCCTAGTTTTCTCTGTTTCTCAAATCTGACAGTTTTGTTTGTCTTTTCTGACGTTTTTGATTTTTTTGTGGTTTTTGCGTTTTTGAGCATAAATGTAAAGGTGCGATTTTTGCAAATAAATAATATAAAATCTAGAGAAATTCATACATCTCCGGAAATACAATAATCTATTGCCAATACTGATGCTTGATTACTATTTAATCTTCTGAAACAATTACAATAAATATCCAATGACATGCAATCTAAAAACAATGATTTTTATTGTAAAAACCTGGTTTTTCTTGCTGCAATAAATGACTGCTGATAATGGTACGGCTGCAATGATTAAACCCTTTCTCCTCTGCTAGACGCCACACAAAGGCTCCCTTGATATTTGCGCCCCTCTTGATGGAGTCAGATGATAAAGTATGAAGGCGATTTGCTCTGAAAGAAAAAGGACGGCTTCTTTAAATGGTACGGCCAGGTACAGCAGGTACGGCTGCAACAGCAATCAATGTAAAATGTACGGCTCCCTTAAAGCCTCCAGAATATCAATAAAAAATAGGCGCCTTGGTATAAGAACTCTTCTGGATGAATGAAATATTGAAACCCCTGAATATCTATTATCTGTGAAGTTCAATGATTTCCTCTGGATGAAGAAACCTCTGTGCTGGCAATAAATCAGGTGTTATTTCACACCCTCTGAACTGCTTCCAATGGAGATGGCTCGTTCCCCAAGGAATTCGAGACTGAAACCCTAAAGCTTCTTGCTCAGACCAAACTTGATCAATTTCCAAATTCAATAATCACATAATGGCTCGAAATCCAATGCAAATGCACTATATCCCTCAAAAGTTCGAATTCCTTAAAGATAGGGAATTTTAATTAATTCGACTTTTGTTATTTTAATTCCTCCATAGTTCTCAGCCAAATTTTTATAATAAAATATAATCAATAACTGGCCCCTTTCTGATGATGGGCGACCCCTCAATCCAAATCACTTAAGTTATAATTAAATATTATAACTTTATATTATAAACGCCAAATAATTAATATTTAATTAATTCAATTAAATATTAATATCTCACTCATTAATCATCCGATGCCTGATCCGTCTGAGGCTGACGAACACTGAAGTGATTCTGAATACTGCCAAATCCATATTGCTAAAAATAGCAGGGGTCCCACGCTGACTGCCAAGAACTGCTAAAAATAGCAACTTCTGCAAGAAGTGTCCGAATGAGCCCGAACGAAAGC
The DNA here is from genome assembly GCA_007258455.2 of Sequoia sempervirens. Lineage (NCBI taxonomy): Eukaryota > Viridiplantae > Streptophyta > Pinopsida > Cupressales > Cupressaceae > Sequoia > Sequoia sempervirens. The sequence goes on from VDFB02240974.1 coordinate 54,411, forward strand.
CAACTGATCAAACTCTACCAACTGAAGCTGAGCCAAGCTCCAACGTGACCCTCTATCCAGTCTATCAGCCTACGAGGGTCGTATGATAGGCTAATCCTGTGCTCCGAGAGATGTCACTGAGAAGGGGACATGACAGAAGATGACACCCTAGTTAGGATTTCTAACTAAAGTTTATAAGCATGGATTTTTAATTAAAATATATGGCGCCCTTATATGGATTTTTAACTGAAGTCTTTCTAAGCATGGCGACTTATGTTTGGATTTTCAACTGGAGTTTGATAAACATGGCGCCCTATTATGGATTTTTCAACTGAAGTTTCAAAGATGGCGACTTTTAGTCTCAAAGATGGCACCCTATTTAGGGCATTTTAGTCTTCAGTTAACTGTTTTAAGAGCCAATCATTCGCTAGGCGTGGGTTTTTGAGGTCCAATCACAAGCCAAGCGCCATTTTTAGGGATTTGCATGCATTTATCACAACTTTTGTGATGAAAGTCTATTTATTCAAGCTTAGGCGTCCATTATTCTTCATCCCAAGCTAAGAGAAATACGTTTTTCTTGAGCAAACAATGATTTGAAGGTGCTACAGGTGTCAGATTTCAGCGTTCTTCATAGCAACGGATTCAGTTTGTTGAGAGGAAGAATATTCCAGACTTTGTTTTCAATTTGCATGCAGGTTACATCAAATTCAAGTCAGAGATAGGCGAATTCTACAGAAGTAGAACAAATAAAACCTTCTTTCTTTTGTCTTATTTCTTCTATTTCTCATCTTTGGTACTTTCTACGCATGTCAAAGAAAATCAGCAAATTTCCAGAGTTTGATCATCTAGGTTCGCATACTTCAGCATCAGCAGCAAAACCCATGTCTTAGATTTTTTTTGAGAAAATTGCCCTGTAGCTTTATTCTAAAAGCTCTGTGCTTTTTTCCAAGAATCTCTTTGCATGTGGGTCTGAAACTCAATTTTTCGAAATTTTATTGATCTGGGTTGTCTTAGAATTTGATTCTGCACAAAACCCATGTTTCAGAAAAATTCCGAAAACTTTCCCTGTCATAAGCTATTTTTAGCTTTGTCCAGAGATTTTCAGCCTTTTCGGAAAGTTGTCCGAATATATTCAACTTCACAGTCAAAAGTCTTTATTTTCAAAATGCAGTTCAATCTCATGGATTATAAAACCAAATCAGTCCTTATACATGATTTTGTTAAAACTTCAGACATAGACTTAGGTCATGTCTATCCAGTGGTTAACCTGAGTAGTTTGGAGGGTGTTAGCAGCAATTCATTGAGGAATCTTGAACGTTCTGAGTTGCTGGCAGCAGCATCTATTCCCATCACCACTTTTGATCTCGAGTTTGTTCTTGCTTGCATTAAGCATTACGATTCGTCTTCACGACAAATCAGATCAGTTGATGGGAGAGTCATTTGCAGTCTTAAGCCAAAGGATGTAGAGAAATGCTTTGCTATTCCTTCTCGTTCAGATAATTTCACTGTAGTTCTTGAGGCCTGTGAAAATATATGGGATGGAGATCAAGGACGTTCACAGAGAAAGGTTGCTCAGAAATGGTTGAAAGTTCAGAAGACCAACATGCCTAAAAAGGTTGGTTGTGGTGAATTCAAGGACAAGGTTGCTGTTTTGATAACTCTACTCAATCGAGTTACAGGTCAAGAAGATGCTAGTACTTTCCTACCATGGATGTTTTACATCATTTCTAGGATGCTTGATGGCACATAACATTTTGACTGGGCCATGTTGATCACTGATTGCCTACATCAGCAGATTACTAGTTTTCTCAGGTTTCATGAGTTTCACATGGTGTCTTACTTGATCTACTTAGTTGCATCTCAAGGCAGCTATAGACACCTAAAAACTAACGGGACTCTTGGTGTTCAGCGTGTTCCGAGTACTACTCTCAGTTGGAATTTTCTAAAGCTGAACAGGATTTCCGAGTAGTGAATGATCACTTTTCCATGAGGATAGTCAGAGATCTTGACAATGAAATGCACATCCGGATTTCTGTAGAGGCAAAATCAGCAATGGAGACTTGGGCGGATTGGTTTATCCATTTCCCTACTTTCACATACATCCGAGTTTATGGATACGTTGGAGAGCCTCTAATGTTACCAAGGTATCCTTCAGACAAGATCATCTTCATGGAATTTCTCAGACAGGTTCAACACGTTCACTCCTTTCTTCGCAGTCGTCATAAGTCTGCAACTTCCTTTCTGTTTGGATTGGGTATTTTCACATGCAGAATTGCGGCAGATGCCAAGTATATGTCAACTGAGATGGAGAGATTCAAGCTTAAGTCCCATACTGAGCGGCATTCCTATGATCCTTTGGGTCATTATGCAGCCAGGTTGGAGCGAGGGATTGCACATAAGCCAGCACTTGAAGACTTTTGGGCTAATTGCGAAGATGAATTCGAGGTTCGTCGTCGTCACTATTGTAGACTCACTATTACTCAGCTCTCTGACTTCCTATCAGAAGATGTTGACGTTCTATCAAATGATGATGGAGAGGTTCTTCTCAATTCATATGTCAAGGATCAAGTTGCTTGGCTGCCACTTCACTCACCAGATTGGTATGCTAAGGAGAATACTTCTATTGAGGAGGTGTCTAGATCAGTTATCAAGACCAACAAGCAGTTCTTGGAGAGCAAACGAAGGCGAAAGTCAGTTCCTGTTACAGAGCCGCCAGTGGATTTTTCTTCATTACCTTATACTTCGAGGTCGAGACCTCGGGTCAAGGCTATTGTGACGCCACCTAAAGGGGTTAGACTTAGTGGAAACACGAGAGGGAGGACTATTGGTAAAAGGAAGCAGAAGCAGATAAAGAATGCACTTGAGATACCAGTGGAGACAGTCATCCAGGCTGAGCCACGTGTTTTGCCTCCTGGTTCACCACATGTGCAGCCTATTGATATAGATTCAGAGCCTGAGATACTAGTTGGAGGAGAATCAGAGACAACTGAACCACCACAAGTTGATACATCAGGGACTCTCTCTCCTCGAATTGATAATATTGTTTAGTCTTGTTGGCTCGAGAGAAGTTTGGGGATACAAAGGCGAGAACCTTCATACAACCTTGATTTGTCTGAGTTCGGTGAGCCTTATCAGAAGAGGTCGAACAAGAAAATCAAGAAGCAGGTGCATATCGAGAAGACTCCAGAGTCAGAGATTGTTATAGAGGTTGCTACTCCTCTAGAGGGTAAGAGCCTAGATGAGGTCGAAGTTGGTGATTTTACTTTCACCAAGGCAAATCTTGGCAGGACCATGCGAGAGACAGATGTGAGCCTTCTTAAGATTGTCACCAATAATCTTAAAGAATGCATCACGAAGGACGAAGAGGATAAAGCACTACTTAAGGCATAGAATAGTCAACTTCGACAGTATATCTCTGATGTTGTTCATGGAAATTCAAATAGAGCGCCTGTTCTTCCATAGAATACACCTGTAGAACAAAGAAAGTTGGATCAGTTGGTCAGTCATGGCAGACTTCTGGACAACTGGATTGAAAGCTTCATTGCCACAGGTCAACGTCTTCTTATAGATTTATATCAATTGAGGAGTGATGCGCATAAACTTCGTCAAGGGATCCAGCTGCTCGAGATTTCAGTTGCAGAGAGTATAGCCAAGGATCGAATTCTCATATCTCAGTTGTCTGTTGCATATGATGCCTTGGAGATTGATGAAGATAGAGACAAGGTTTTCACTTGGAAAGAGCAACACCTTTTCAAAATGGAGATATGTGAAAAGATCTCTACCAAGTTATTTTCACTAAAGGATAACGTTGTCGGAGCTCTTGCACTTGTTAGTGGCTTTGTTGTTCAGATTCCGTGTCATTACCTTCTTGAAGATGGCACATTTATTGCACTGAATGTCGTGCAAGCTGAGTTTGAAAAGCTGATTCGTGATAGCCTTGAGGGAGATCCTGTGGCGGCTAAGTTGGAGAGCATTTCAATGATTTCAGCTAGTTTCAAGAAGGCGGTTGAAGATGTCAGAGAATTCATGCATACGATCAAGGAGTGACAGAGAATTGAAGAAACAAATTGTTGTTTTGGACAGCGTTAAAGTGCCAGAAGACAGAGTGATTGATGAATTCTTGGTCGAGGTGTTGGACCAAGATGACTTGGAGTGATCTGCCAATTGGGACTTGCAGTTAGTTTCGAGGATAGAGTCAAGAGCAGCAGTTAACTTGACTTTCAGTCTTGAGTTCACTTGCTGATTTCATACATGCATATCTCTTCCTTGGAATTATCTTCACAGGAGTTAGGATTAGGGTTTCTAGTTAACTGAGGGTAGTGTTCCAGTTAACTTTGCTTTCAATAAGGACGTGCATGCTTGCACATTGTCCATTTAGATTAGATGTATCGGTTAACTGATGGTAATTTTCCAATTAACTGTATAGTTTGCTTTATTAGGGTTTAGCAAAAAATCTTGCATGCATTGCGAGACTGTAGTTGACTCAAGGTGATTTTAGGGTTCCCTACACCTTTTGATGTCTATAAATAAGAGCTTTTGCTCATTTGTACACAATTTTTGCACGAGAGAGAAATATATGTTGTGCCTACCTTGCCTTCAATATTGCTTGTTCTATATTGGTTCATGAGTGTTTACTGTTATGATGAATTGTTATGCCACTTGGGTTTCATGCAATTATGATGGTGAATTCTTTCCTTAGTAAGATTGATTCTGTGTTGTGTTCAATAGACTTGTTCAGATTGAGCTGATAGATGTGCCACCTTGCCTTCAAGTTGAGAGTTTGTTCTCGTTTATCGTATGATGTGTGTGAATAATAAACTGGTTTAGATTGAGCTGATAGATGTGCCACCTTGCCTTCAAGTTGAGAATCTATTCTTGTTTGTCGTCAGATAATCTTCCTTCTCTATTTCCTTATGCTCTGTTTTCTTGAGGAAACTGGATAGATTTAAAGTAGTTAGCTTAGTTGTAGTTAATGATCTGCAAAACCAGAAAATACTTATCTGCAACGTATATAGTTTTCTTGAAAGCCTTGTACCTCTTACAACTGAGACAAAAAGACAGGATATAGTTTAGTTTATTTCCCTTTTCAAGCACTTTTGTCTAGCACAACGAGGGAGCTTCCCCTCCTAATTTGAAGAGCACTCATTGCGTAGTGTGCATAGCTGTCCGTACCAACTTATACTCCAGAGGTGTTAGTTGTTACGCCAACACCGAGTAATCTCCAAAAAATTTGCATGCCGAGTAATTTCTTCTTTTACTTGCGGGCGGTATGTAGATGGATTTTCTCCCGTCAAATTATCGAGTAATCACTAGTAGCTTGCAAAAAACCCACAAACTTGGCATGTTTGTGTGTGTATAAATATGTCTATGTGTGTATATGCATGCAAACTTGGCATCTTGTGTATGTTTATAGATATGTATGTGTGCACATTGCAGTCCTGAGTATACACATACATAAATATCCACTCACATTTTCCGAGTATTTGCCGAGTTTTTCCCGAGTCAAAATTTTTGGGCTTGCCGAGTACTCTCCGATTCTGAGTATGTAAACTATGCATAAGAGTATGGTTGCCAAAATTTGATCCACAAACATAACTGGTTGTAGTTCCGTTATGGAGCAGACTCTACGAATTGCTGAAAAATAATTGTTTAAACATGGTTATGGAGGAAATAGGAAATCCAAAATACATTTGGAACATACTTATTTAAATCCAACTCTATGGGTGTGAAGGAGTTGATGACTTATGTCCACATACGCCAAAATCAATCTTAATAAATCCATCAGGTAGGCTATAAACTTGTATGTGATCTTTTATTTCGCCTAGAGGTAGGAATCGATGAAACTATAATTACAGGGTTTTGAACTTAGTGTTTTTGGAAGGATAAACGAAAACCTTTAATCCATCTCTCAAATCACAACATTGTTCTGTTATAAATCGGAACCTGCCACTAGAAATAGAGTTTATATTGTTCGAAAACTTGAGACCTGCTATTAACCAATAAGTCGAACTCAAAGTAAACAAATCCAAAATCGTGTCGCTTCTAGGAAAAATACTTGTAAATCGTGAATCTTCCAAGCCCTCGAAATTGACCTTTAGCGGTGTCATCCCTTCTGCATATGCAAGTAAAACCATTCATGCAATGTTTTTACCTATTCACTCAGTCATTTTTTTTTAAAAATGTTTTAAGGGTTTTTCAGGGTTTGTGGTGGTAATGAGAGGAGACTGTGGCGAGATGTTTCCTGCATGCAGGGATGTCACAGCCCGTGTCTATGGTATCAAAGACGCGTCCCAAGGGGGTTGGAGACACGTCTCCCTGCAACCCTGATTATAAATTACAAACCTGTTTTAATATTTTATAAATTTCATCTATGGGAAACATGAGCTGATTTTTTTCTGCATTTTGAATCCAGAGTGGGGATCTGTGGGTGGCAGCCCCAGTGGGGTTGAGAGGTAGTGCTCCTTGTGTGTCTTGGGGTTAGTACCTTTGGCATGTTACTTGTTCCGATATTAAGGCCTTTAAAACTACATAGACCTTCATAGCATACGCCATTTTTCATAATTTTTTTCACTTTTAAGTACTAATCAACCATTGATAAATCGATGTAATATTGTCGAAGGAACAATTGTACAAAGGAAAAAACAGAGGGGTTTTGTGTGTTTTCTGCCTACTGTCTATTTTTTTCTGCCAGTAGCCGAGTTTTCTGCACAAACTTGCTGGAACTTGTGAGTTTCGAGGTGAGTTTCCTCCAAAAACTTTTTGTAACTTGCTGGCCAGTTTTTGTTTACGAGTAACTCCCCAAGTTTTTGAACTATGGATGGAAGCACTCTAAATGCGAGAGTTGTTGAGTGTATTGAAATAATGACTTTTCTTGTTGGGTTATGTACAATGTTTGCATCTAATTCTATAATCTTCTGGTAAACTTTTTGTGGATGAATGATTTAAACAAAACTATCTTGACTCCTTGTAACCACTTGTGAGGGTTTGGGACCTTTCAGTGGTGTGAGCATGCTAGTCTTATCTTCAGCATGCAATACAAGGATATTTATGTATAGGGCAATGATCACCCCTGGTCAGTGGGTGCCATTTTGGTGCCAGCAATTTACCTTGGAGGTCTGTTCACTGGAACACTTGACATTCTGTGACCAAAATCTACATGACTGATGGCAAGCAGTCATGCACTAATTTAATTGTTTATTGTCATTTGTAGATAATACTAATGGCTTGGATTCTTATTGTTTTGAAAATGAGCTCCCTTGCAGTACACCTGTATTTGCACATAGTAGTTTATAATAGAATGAAAAGACTTTTATTATTCATACCTTTCTTTTGGTTTTGTGTGCTCACAGATTTTTTGATTTTGATGATATGTTGCAGATAGTTGAAATGTTGGAGTTGCTTCCGTCCCATGTAGCGGTAAATTTTCTAAATATGCTTGTCTTGTTCGACAAAGAAATTAAGAAATGAAAAGAAAAACAAATTTTCTTGTTTTTCCTGCTTTTTCCTTTACAATTTTTTTCAGTGAAGAGCATATGTGTGGCACATTCTGAGGGCAAGGGTGTATTTTCTTTAGTTGGCAAATACAAATTTCAAGTGCCATTCCTGTTTGTTGTTCTCTTGCAAAAATTGCACATTTGCTGTAGAAAATGATTTCCTCTATTTCCATGAGACACCCAACGGAAAAATGGATTGTAACAGGAGACACTAAAAATGTGTAATATGAGGAACACTTTTTTGCTTTTTGTGATTAGTTCAAAAGTACCAGTTTGTGATATCACGTACTTCATCAACATAAAATACTTCACTAATGATTTACTTTGGTAAAGCTGTAAAGTTCAATTCTGATTATTGTTTATCCGCTCAAGGCATGGAGTAAATTCAGTGTGCTGATATATCTATTTTGATTGTGGACTTCTTATTGGCCTGTCAATACGAGATTGAAAGGTTTTGAGTAAGTCTCAACACAACAAAGTTGGTTGGTTTCCTGATCTGTCCATCTATCCTTGAGAGAGGCTAATAAATAATATAGTGAAGTCAAATGAAATTAAATTCTTCAACAAGGATCCTGATTTCGTCTTTTGGTTTTTATTTACATATAGAGCAAAATGATCCACATATATTATTCCATTAACTTCAATTTTGATCCCTCTAAATGTTTGAATGTGGTTATTCTGAGCAATCATTGATCCCTTCCTCTTTGTTAAGGGTTGTTGCATCTACCAATTGTAGCTTCCTTAGAACTTGATACTTTAGTGGCCAACACTCGCTGTTCTTTCTTGTTTTTCATGTTGAACAGGAAGTCCTCACTGAATGGCTCAATACTATATATTTCTCAAATTGATTGCCTGGACAATTGACACTTGTATGCCATTCTGCACACCATTTTTCACACCATACTTCCTTCTGTTTCTTTGTTTTGGATTTTAATTCCTTGAATATCCTCATCATATGTCCCTTTGAGGGTTTTTATTTTGGGGGATTTAGAGGAGTCTTTCTCATCCTTAGAGTTCCCTAGCTTTTTGACTTGTGAGTTGTCCTTCCCTTCACTTTCTAAGTTGATTGCTTTATCATACGTATCAGTGTAAGTCATTAGCAGGACTATCTTTAGCATCATCTTTAATTTTGGTCTAATGCCTTATAATAATTCAATAATTATGCTTTCTTCGATCCATCCACAAGTGGGTTTTCTGTAATTTCCCCTAACCTGATTTTCCCTAGAATTCGCCTATTGATCACAAATTGCAACAAATTAGGGTTAGGGTTTCACCTTATTAAATAAATCTCTTTAATGATGGAATCTTGGATTGGAATCCTGCATTCAACACATGAACAATATATGCAAATATGTATATATGCTTGTTAGGGTTAGACCATTGCATCACATCTAAAGGTTATCAACAATGCAAACATATTAAGATATTGGGAGAAGGGACATGATGTGTCCGTCCGAAGCCATATGCCAAGCCTAAGAGGGTGTATACCACAGTGCTCCCCCTTGGCGACTTGTACTTGCTTTCCCCATCAATGCCTCGACTCTTTGAAGACATTTGCCATCTTGTGGAATTGGGCGGGGGTCGTAAGTGGCTTTGTTGGCTCTTTGTGTAAGCGTTCTTGCTTAGCCTATCTACCACCCCACCCCAGGCCCATCCTACAAGATGGGTTTCAGTCTTTCAGACAATCAAGCACATCATATATTCTATCACAAGAAATCAGTCATTAAATATTCTTCTTATCATATAGGCAATATGCGTACATATGTAAGTAATGATTTGCAGTAAATACACCTGAATATAGGATATATCTGATAATAGTAATCTATGGCGATGAAGTGGACAGATTCTCCTTTGTCCTTTGGTCTGTATGTTTCTTCTCCTTAATCGATGATCTGTTCTTAACACTCAGAGGGTATCGTTGGTGTAGAACAAACAAATAAGAAACTATTATCCATACTTATATTAAATCATCATAATTACTTAAAAGGCTCAATAATTGCTGCAAGCATCATTATTATATAATTGTATATATATATATATATATATGTGTGTACTTATATGAACTTATCTGGTTATGTTTGCTGCTGTGCTCAGAAACACACATTTCTATCGCTGCCTTAAATTGCTTACTGTTGTCTTATGAATTCTTGGCCATTATAAGGGTCATTCCTCTTTGAATGAAGATTAAATCCCTTTTAAGATTCTACTTGTGCCCCTTGGAATATATTTTTTGGTGCCTTTGGACCATTAAATGAATCACTGTATTTCTGTATTTTAATTGCTGCTTTGTATTTTATTCTTAAACTTCATCTCTGTAAGTCCTCGCTCCTCCCCTTTGCAAATGAATTGAGTCTCCTTATATATCTCCAGGTTTAGTGAAACGACCCACCTCTTAAGAAAGGATACCTTATTTGAAAGGGTGTTTCTTTAGTTAATACTCTATTTTTGCATTAATCGTTGCCTTCCTTAATACTAGCATCTTCTTGAATTATGTTTGCCTTTGTTTATATAAATCGCTGCCTAAGACCTGATCACTACCTGCTTATGTGTTACCTTAAAACTCTACATTAATTTGAGTGATCACCATCTCAAGGGAGTTGGCCCTAGACAAGCTTTAAACTACTATTAATTTTAATAATCTGAGTCGGCCTCACTTGCATGGGATATTATTATTATTGTGTCTTTAACTCATTTACCTGTTTTCCAAAGTCATGCTGTAGTCCTGCGATCTGTAAATGGCAGGGACATGACATTTTCCAACTTGGAGATCAACTCCTTCGATCTCCCATTATATGTTGATAGAACCACCTTTTCCTTGCTTCATGTTATAAATCTCCATGTTTCTCTTTAGTTTCATCTTGAATTTTGGTTGAATGCCTTACAAAAATTCAATAATCATCTTTTCTTTGATCCTTCTATAAGAGGGTTTTCCAACTGGAGACCAACTGCTTCAATCTTTCATTGTAAGTGAATACTTTTTTCCTTGCTTCATGTTATAAATATCCATGTCTCTTACTGAACACATTTTGTTTGTCACGACCAACTCATTAGTCTCCATGTAAAATACTTGCAACACTTCTCAAGGTCATTGGAAATGATAGACATCATTCAGATCATTTGTCCATTTGCTGTCCCAATTGTAATACGAGTGTTACAATTATAGTCATTGTCTTTGTTACTCTCCCCCATTGGTGGAGGGCTTGCACTGCTGTCTGGCTCTGACAGTGGACATTGTCTTGGTGCTGTCCTCCTTTTTTTGACTGAACAGGCCTTGCTAAGCCAATCCTTCACTTCTGGCCTGCCAATCTCAAATCCTCTAATAAAATGATTTCTTTACTGGGCTTCTTTGTTCTGCAATTCATATTGCATAGCTATAACAATCTTCCCAGTAGTTGTGGAATATCTAATTTTCGGATTGGTCCTTTTCTCCTCTTTTTAACAAGGTTAAGGAAGCCTCTTGCTAAAATGTACTATTTATGCTTCCTGTTATTTTTTTATCTTCCCATCGTATGCATATGTTTTGTTTCATTTACATTTTTGTTTCACTTTATTTAACAACTATTTTTAAATTTTATTGATTTTGTATCTCATATTGTTTTGTTTGTTTTCTCATATGTTCTCAAAAGTGGGTTCTACAATCTTTAATGTTTTTTGAATACATTAGTTTATATTGGTACACATTTTCAATCTAAAGTGGTGAATTCTTATTTGTATGTTGCAGGTGGTATTTGATTATGATGGTGAGCTCCAACTTATTTGTATGTTCCCATTAGCAACACATTATATTTTGTCGCCCATTATTTGAATGTTTTATACTCTTTTCTTTCTTTCAAGACCAAAATTATAATACTTGAGAAATGATAGGTGTGTTACTTTGTTAGGAACTTTTTGAGTTGCATCTTTGTGATAGTTTTCATCATTGTGAAAAGTGAAAATGATCTATATGTGTATATATTGTGTATACCAATTAATCAAATTTCAGAAAACTAATGAGATTGTTTTTGTTTGGACTAAAAGACTAGGTGTTGTTGTACGCCTTGCAGAGTCCTAGTTATAGGAGCAATTTTTTAATGCTTTTAAAATTGTAAATTATGTCTCCACATGAAAAAGGCACCCCACTTGTAAGAAGTCATTGAGTAGAGGGTTATTAGATGGACTATGATCAGCTGTATAGTGTCTTGTAAGATGTGTAAGTATACTTATTGTATCATATTGGAGTGCATGGGTATTACAATTGGAACCCTTAGTCAGAGGGGTCAAATTGGTTGCATGGTTTGGATTTAGACCACCTTGTCTTGATTTTGGTCATGGTTTTGAGCCCATGGTCATGGAAAAGCATTCTTTGTTTCTTGGGTCTTCTTGGCATATATATATAGGGCTTGGGATAAAGATATTATGTCAAGTGTTATACAGGTTTATGGCTATCTGATTACTCCAATTTTAGAGTGAAGACTTCATTGAAGCATAGAGACCTTGATATTGTATTGTAATTAGGTGGGGTACTTTGGGGGTTGGATTTTTCCCTTATGAGGGTTTTCTCAAGGTACATCTAGTGTCACATATTGTTGTGGTTGTTTTATCCTCTTTTACTTCTCTTCTTGTTCTTATTCTAATTGTTGTTACTATGCCAAATCTCTTCCTAAATTTATATAGGTTTGAAAATTTATAATACTTTTTTCATAGGATTAAGTAGGATTTGGTGTAAGAATTGTTAGTTTTGTGAGGAGTAGGGCTGTTCTTTGTATTGATCTTTGTTAAGTGGGAGTTTTGCAATTGGTCAGCACTTCTAGAATGGTAGTGGTGAAGTTTAATGAAACAAACTCGAGCTTTGGAAACACAAGATGGAGGATCTCTTACTTGATAGAGAATTGCGGGTAGTAGTTTATGGAGAGAAACCCACAGACATGAAAGATGAAGATTGGCTAGTGATTGACAAAAAGGCAAGGAGCCTTGTTGGCTTTACCTTGTAGATTCAATGCTCTTGAATGTATTGAGAGAAACCACCACCAGGAGCCTCTGAAAGAAGTTAGGGAACTTGTACTAGATAAAGTCCCTTGTTAACTAGCTCTCTCTATGGAAGAAGCTTCACTCCTTGAGGATGAGTGATTGAGACTTTGTGATGGAGCATCTGAATGCATTCAACATTGTCTCAAGCTAATTAGCATTTGTGAATATGAAATTGGATGAGGAGGACCAATGTATAACTCTTCTATGTTCCTTTCTTGATTCATTGGATAACTTGGTAATAGCAATTACTCATACCATCTCAAAGCTAAAGCTTGATGAGTTGGTGGATGCCTTACTCTATGAGGAGATGAGGTCAAAAATGTCATAATTTGTCAAAAATGCTTTGATTGTTAGAGATTGTGTGAAGGACAAGAGCAAGGAAAAGAAGGACAAGTGTGTTAAGTCTAAGGGGAGATCTAAGTTTCTTGACAGATTTGAAGTAAAATGTTGTAATTGTGGTAAGATTAGGCACATCAAGAAGGATTGCAAGGAAAAGAAGGCAAAGGAGTGTGATGTCGATTCTAATTCAATAGTTTCTAATGACTATGGTGGTGATGTCTTTGTGGTAGCCCTTGCTACACATGCACATGATGGTGCATGGATAATTGATTTTGGAGCCTTATTTCATATAATTCCTAATGGTTCTCATCTTCTTAGAGCTTCAATGGTGGATGGGTGTACTAGGTAGATAATTCTTGTCTCAAAATCATTGGTCAAGGAAAAATCATGCTCGCATTTGGAGATGGAAGGACCAAAACCCTCTCTAATGTCTGACACATTTCAAGTTTGATAAGCAACCTACTTTCTATAAGTAATTTGTCTTATGTTGGTGTATGGGTGGTTTTCAACAAAGATAGATCCATGATGGTGAGTGGGGCCATGGTCATGTTAAGGGATTTTATTGTGGTACTCTATTCTGTTTAGATGCTAGCATCATTGAATGTAATGGTTCGAAGATTCCTAGGTTAGGGAATCATAAGTTTCTTGTGGAGAATACCATGAATGTGCCAAGGGCATTGAAATATAAAAATTGAGTAGTGTTGATGTGTTTTTTGTGACCGCACCAACGCAGAATAAAGTTGCCAACGGCTTCCCTATTCTCTCTTGATCAAAGTATTCCGCATGCTAAGATTGCAAGAAAGTTCATGCGTTCAACTCCAAGGTTCCTTTAATGCGAATAGGCTCAGTTTGGCTCGATGTGATTTGCTGGTATTTCAAGGGGACTTACAGAATTGTTCGGCGGTTGACAGCAGACAGCTGACTAAGGGTTTTCATGTAATTCGAATGATTTGGCAGGTGAGCACGGGATTCCTAATACTAATCGGAAATGTGCGGAAAGTAAAAGGGGGTTTAGGGCCTAAGAAACTAACATTCTATTCTAAATGCAGGATATGTGGAGCTTCGTTTCAATAGACTTCAACCGGATTTCACCTAGCCTCCGTCGGACAGCCTCAGCAAAATCGGTGCAATCTTCAAGGGAAATAGCGAAAGATGTTCAAGTTATGACTTAACATGCATACACCATCACAACGACGCATATAAGCATATAAATCACAACCGAAGTTAAACACAAAATAATGTCCAGTTGACCACACAAGGCGAACTTATCATCAACAAGCCGCTAGTGGTATGGAGTAAAGCGAAGCTATCTCAATGAAACACCACACATCAAAGTAAGCTACTTGCATGAATTTAAACTACTTGGATACGAAAGGAAGAAGAAACCTTGCTAGCATTTCATGACAAGACGAATTCCATCATCAATGAAAAGATCTATTATCATAAAATGTGTTACACAACAATCTCCTCAAAAGTTTTCAAAGGGAAAACTTTCTCTCTTCTCCAAATTATGCAAAAATGCTCTACAATGCTACACTATCTAATTCTAATGCTAATACTCTCTCAATGTCTACTGTCTACTATCTAATGAGTTACAAATGAGGGGGACTCCCCCTTTATATAGCTAGCCAAGTCCCAAAAGACGGCTAGGGTTACAATCAATAGAGTGGCCAGAATCGTGCCACCTCAGCCCTAAATAATATTGCCCTAAAAACCGCCACAGAGGAGAGTGGGGTAATAAATGCGCCATAATGTCCACCATCATCCTTCTAGAAGATTCCATTTGTAGACGCGTTCACACTATTCTCGATCTTCCTTCTTGGCGTTGTTCTTTGATTTCTTCCACTTGAGGGTCTTCATCTCCGTCACTTCGAGTTATACTAAGTCTTAACACTTAGCCATTTTCTTGCAAATTTTCCTCCTTCGAGATTGGAACTTGTAACTTTATCTTCCTCCGAGGGTTGTGATGTCATCTTCATCGTGCTTCCACTTCAAGTCATCGTGCTCGGCCTCGACGTTTCTCCTGCAAAACAAGCAAGGAGAGGGGTATTAGAATACTTCATGATATAAACTTAACTCACTTACCTGATTTTCATGCTCCAACTTTCAAGCGCTCATCGCCAACTTTGTGTTCAAGTTCATGCCTTAGACAAATTTCCATCCTTGAGAACTTCATTTCACCTGCTAGAGCTCTGATAACCTCGATTTTATTCATCTCTGGCTCATGAAACTATCTTCACGAAGAATTGAAGCAAATTCACCTAGGCAGTTTCTTTCAAATTCATCGTCTGGAGGATCTTACCTTGAAAACACATTTTCTTCATTTTTGCCTTAGAAAATTTTCAAATTTCCCTTAGGAAATTCATCAACCTGGTGCCCACTTAAAATCTTCATTCCAAAATTCTCGACAGGCCGTGGAAGACCTTAAAATCCACTCCTCATCGGCAATCTTCGATACCCAGAAGAAAATTTTCTCCAGAACGCATCGAACCCATGGGTGCACAACGAACGGGTTCATTTTATTTCTCTGAATTTTGAACCTTAGAAAATTATTCTTCATCAAATTTATTCTCGTTCTTCGATCCCCTCTGAGAATTTTGCTCTGACTTGGAAAATTTTTACCAATCCTGTGCAGCTGGCATCATCTGACTTCACCTCTGGCAACTTTGCTCATGTTTCAGGAAAATTCTATCATCTGAGTTCTGGGCATATTTTCCAAGGAAAATAAATTTGCCTTAGAAAATATTTTAAAATCATCTTGTACTTTTGAAATCTTGCCTTAGAAAAAAAATTTGATTGCCAGTGGAGAGGAATCTTCATTTAGAAAATTTTTATATCAACTTCATTCCCAGCACGCCTTGCACATTTTATCTCCACTTCATCACTTGGAAAATATTCATTCAAAAGCCCGACGCCTTAGATAATTTTTAACACTTAGAAAATATTTCACTTTCCACTGAGGCGCCTAGCACACTTCAAACCATTTCAACGCCTTCAAGATATTTTAAAATCACCTTATATCACCCTTACTTCCTAGGCGCGCATTTCATTTTAACTCTCAACACCTTGAAATATTTTCCAACGCCTTATATCACCCTTCAAACATTGGCGCATACTTCACACTTAACGTTTTATTCTTAACACCTTCAAAATACTTTCTAACACATTCCAAACGCCTTAGGAAATATTCCTAACACCTTATGACTCCCTTCACACGCCTAGCAAGGTTTTCACAAAGGCCCACCACCTTGGGCGCATTCTACACATGAAGAGGGATGACGCCTAAGCTTTCACCACCTTTCACCACGCTAAGTAACATTTTTCACCTTATTTACCACTCGTATTTACCTTTCACATGCAAACATGGGCGCATTTCCTTGTAGGAGGAGGACGAACTTGCAAATGCCTTCATGTGACTTTTCAACTTCCGTTTTTTTGTCTTCATGTGAGCTCATTTGGGCGCATTTAGGAGGGTGAGGAGGACGAACTTGCAAGTTGGGCGCATTTTCATACTAGTGGAGGATGAAATCTCCAACATCTTTGGGTGACCCTTCACCTTCCAAAATTTTGTCTTGACTTGCATGATTTGGGCGCATTTTGCCCCTTGAGGAGGATGAAAAACTTTGACTTTCTTGTTGACTCCTACCTTGGGCGCATTTTCATGCTTGTGAAGGATGGGCGCATTTAGGGGGTGGTGGAGGATATCTTTCATGCCTTAGAAATTTTCTTGCTATCAACCTTGAGCTGGGCGCATTTTGCTATAGGAGCAGGATGATATTCGTTGACCTCTTTGACTTTTTATCACCTTTGGGCGCATTTTGTATAGGCTGCAGGACGAGTTTTATACTTAGAAACTTTTCCAACATGAGAGCTTGAGCTGGGCGCATTTTGGCCTTACTGGTGGATGAGATTCATTGACCACTTTGACCTTTTCTCTCCTTGGGCGCATTTTGCCAGTGGAGGTGGATATTCGTTTGCCTTAGAAACTTTTTCAACCTTCCTGAGCTCTCTTCAAGTTGGGCGCATTTTGCCCCTGCTGCAGGATGAATTTCAACGCTTAGAAAATTTTCAAGCATTATGTCTGTTGAAGAAGGCGCATTTGATATTTGATGAAGGATAAAAACTTTTGACTTAGCTATTTTTCCTCGTCCTTGCCAGCTCCTGCACGCCTTACTATTTATAGTAAGCTCCTCAATCTTCACACTTCTGAGGCTCAGATTGCTTTGAAATTTTAAACATTGGGTCTTCGTGACTCCATTACCTTGCTGACACTGCCATTCTGAGCAAGCCTGCCATTTTTAGCCTGTTTCTGAAGGTGGCTTACTATAAATAGTAAGCTCATGTTTCTGATAGCTCCCAAGCTCCGATCGAGTTGAAATTCGAATGAGGCGATCCTCACCACGTGACCTGCTGGCTGACACTGATGCATGCAACTGATTTACTATTTTTAGCACGTTTCCACTTGATTTCCTACTATAAATAGCGGCGCTCCGC
Source organism: Sequoia sempervirens (assembly GCA_007258455.2). Classification (NCBI taxonomy): domain Eukaryota; kingdom Viridiplantae; phylum Streptophyta; class Pinopsida; order Cupressales; family Cupressaceae; genus Sequoia; species Sequoia sempervirens. The sequence continues at coordinate 71,723 of VDFB02240974.1, forward strand.
TTGACCTGAAATTCTACCGCCAAATAGAGCAGCTTGAAGGACACTGACGCGGGTTTCGCACCGGATTTCGGGCGATTTTGACTTTGATGCCTATTTTAGGCCCGGTCGGAAACCCTAACTGTATTGGGCATGCGTATCGTGCGATCTTCGCTGTTTCGCTTCTGCAATCGCTGATCAGCCTTCGCAGGATTTTGAATCACTGGAAGCGCAATACGGCATACCCGCTTAAAATAGCAAGTGCTCCCATCGAAAGGGAGAATCCTTGTTTGCATAAGTCAGCACCATCGCCAAGCTCAAAACCCATCGTGAATCACCTCGACATGCAAAGAAAAACTCACATGCAACCCTAAAAATAGCCTCTATACGGACCCCGGAAAGCTGCCATTTCACTCTGTATGTTATATATCGCTAAGTGGGAAGGTCTCAAAAACCTGTATGAATATCCATGCAAAGAAAGTCTTCCGATCTCGACTCCTTGAATTCATTTTAAGCCGATCATAAAAAATAGTAAAGCGTCCAATTTAGCTCAATTTGGCATGTACCATGTACTCACGCCGTGTGATGATCTAATCTCAAACGCATAAATTGGGTTCGAATTGCACTTACTAAAAATAGTAAGTATCTCTGACCATGAAAACTGGCCGGAAGCCCGCTTGATGCCTGACACATTGTTAAGTTCAATTTTCAATTCAGGCTTTACTTGACCTTGAATTGACCAAAAGATGAAACCCTAATTTTAGACTTGGCCAATATTTTCACGTTTAAGCTCAATGACGACACAACCCCCGGAGAGACGGACACCAAAAGAAGAGACAGAGAGAGAGGGAGAGAGAACCCAAGCCAAAAGATCGGAACGGAGCAAAAATAAGGGGGTCCCCATCTTGAATGGGGCGATGTGTGAAAAGGTCACAACATCTGGCGACTCCACGGGAAAGTGTTGAAAAACACTTTAAGAATTGAACTCAGATTAATCTTCCTCAAACCATCATACGGAAAGGACACTTACTCAAAAGGGGAGAAGAATCCGATATTGGATCAAAACACTTTCATCTAAAACCTTGTGAGTGTGTGCATGCATTCCATCTCTGAACCATGTCGACTTCCGGAATCGGCCGTAGCAGGTTATATAAATATCTTAACTTCAAAAGCATCCTGGACATTGCCTCGCTGCCAGTCAGGCGTCCATAGCCCCGACGAGGTTATCGCTACAATTCTCACGAATATTGCTCCACTGCCGGCCGGGCGTCCATAGCCCCGGTGGAGTTACTCGTATGTTCCCAAAACCAATATCTCATAATATCTCTTTCATTTTCATTTTCTCATTTTTCTTTTTCTTTTCAGATATTTCTTTTAAGCACTTTCTTTTCATCATTTGATTTCTCCGTCAATTCCTCAATTGGCTGGCAGGCAATGAAGCCTCCAATGGGTTTGAGAATTGCAGTGGCGCTGAAGCAAGATGTAAGATTTTCACCTGCCAAAACCTTTCCCAAGAAACCAAAACAACTCAGAGTGGAGATAGGTAAGATTTTTAAGGTCTTTAGACTCGTGTGTTGAGATACAATAACGGGTTAACCTCCCGAGACGAGTTCAATCACTAACTGGATGATAACAAGAGGAAAATAACCTTAGTCCTTTTCAAAAATTTATGCAAATTCCAGTGAAAGAAACCACGTTGTGAAAGTTAAAACATCATCACCCATTCGCAACGGGAAAACCCTAAATCCTTGCCCATTCCAAACCAAAACCACTTGAGCGGACAACTCAAGGGACGAAAACGCCAAACCAAAAACCCAAAGGGCAACAAACCAAAACCAAAACGAAAGAAAAACAGAAAAGCAAACGGAAAGCAAACAAACGGGAAAGCAAACCCTAATCTAACTATTTTACATGGTAGGCTCTCGGAGAGAACCTAGGACTGGAAATAATGCTTGAGGAATTGTCCGTTGACGGGCAACGGGACATCCTCTCCTGTCAAAGTACGCAACCTGAATGCATTATCCCCAAGGATTTCAGAAATCTGATACGGACCCAACCACAACTTATCAAACTTATCGTGGTCACCTTTCTTCTCGTGGGCCTTGTCCCAATATAAAACCAAGTCAGAAATCCTGAACGACTTGATCTTAGCCTGTTTATCGAACCATCTCTTTACTATAGCCTGGTGTTTCGTTAGATTCTCCAGAGCTTCATCTCTCTTCTCTTCTAGATGCATCAACTGGGACAATCTTGTCTGAACTTGATCCTCTCCCTCGAGATACTCTTGAATGAATTGGAGAGTTGGGATCCTTAACTGCACTGGAAACACTGGATCCTGTCCGTAAACCAAGTGATATGGAGACGTTCCCAAGGAACTCTTCGTTCTTATCCTGTCTGCCCAAAGAGCAAACCTCAACTGTGTATGCCAATCTTTCGGATTCTTGTCCAGTAACTTCTTAATGGCATTCAATAAGTTCTTGTTTGTGGACTCTGCTAGTCCATTTCCCTGCGGATAGTAATTGGAGGAAAACCTCAATGTAATTCCGTACTCAAAAGCCCAATTGGAAAACTTCAGCGATGAGAAAGCTGAACCGTTGTCGCTGACCAAAACATGAGGGCATCCAAATCTTGTCACAATATTCTCTTCAAGGAATCTGATGACTATATCTGACGTGCACTGCTTCAAAGCCTGTGCTTCTGTCCATTTGGTGCAGTAGTCTGTCGCTGTCAAGATATATCTGTGTTGTCCTGATGACGGTGGATTGATCATACCGATAAAATCTAAACCCCACTTCGCGAATGGTCTCACTTCAATCACCGGCTGCAAAGGCATAGCGGGATGCCTTCCTCTATTCGCTGCCGTCTGGCATACGTGACAAGCCTTCACATGCTCATATGTGTCTTTAAAAAGCGTGGGCCAATAATATCCAGCTCGTAAGATTTGATGAGCTGTGGCCAAACTTCCCCCGTGTCCGGTTCCAAACTTCTCATGGAAGTGTTCCATCAACTGTTTTGCTTCTTGTTTTCCTACGCATCTCAAATATATACCTTCATAGTTCCTCCTATAGAGAACTGATCCCTGAAGCATAAACCTTTGGCTTCTCATTCTCAGTGCTCTCCGCTGGACTGGATTCAAATGGCGAGGACATCTATGATTCAGCAAGTAGTATACTGTGTCATCGTACCAGTCTCCGGGAGACACCTCCTCTAATACATAAGCTTGTTGAACCAATTCTGGACCGACCATTGCGATCGTCTGGGCCAAAGCCTGTCCTCTGACTAACTTCATCGGCTGTATCTCAATACCATACTCTTGCAAAGTGGCGACCCACTTTCCTCTTCTTTCGCCTAACTCGTTCTGCATCAATAAAATCTTCACCGTGGCGTCTGGAACAATCGCGTGGATCTTGCTCCTCAAGATGTAATGTCTGAATTTCTTGACGGCCTTCACTAAAGCATATGCTTGCTTTTCAATGCTTGGATATCTTAGTTCTGCTTCTTTCAAGGGTGAGCTCATAAAGGCAATTGGGTGCTCATCCTTCTCTTCAGTTCTTTGGGTCAATACTGCTGCACATGTGTGTTCTGAGGCAAATGAATATAGATAGAACGGCTTTGTGTAATCTGGACTGACCAGCACTGGGGCGTCCACTATAGCTTGCTTGATCTCATCAAAAGCCTTCCTAGTCTGTGGAGTCCACTCAACCTTTGCATCTTTCTTCAACATTGCATTCAGTGGCCTCACTATCTCAGCAAATCCGGTTATAAACTTTCTAACAAAATTGATCTTGCCGAAGAATGACCTTAATTCTTTCTGAGTGCCTGGCAAACCAATCCTTGAGATAGCTTCAATACGTTCAGGGTCAATTGATATACCCTTCTCTGAAATAACGTGACCCAACAGTTTACCTTCGGTGACGCCAAAGATACATTTCTTAGCATTCAGTGAGACGCCAAATCTTCTGCATTTCTGGAATATCTTCCTTAAATCTTCAACGTGATCCCCTCTTTTCTTTGAGAACACCGTTAAGTCATCCATGTAAATAATTATGCACTTTCCGACAAGATCTCGAAAAGCGATGTCCATTGCTCGCTGGAAAGTGGCTCCTGCGTTGATTAGGCCAAAAGGCATTCTTCTGTAGGCAAATGTTCCCCATTTCGTGGTGAACGCAGTCTTCAGCCTATCTTCATGTTCAACCATCACTTGGTTATAGCCCGAGTATCCGTCCAAAAAGGACATCATTTGTGAACCATTCACTATTTGCAACACCTCATCCAGCGAAGGCAAGGGATAGTTGTCTTTCTCAGAGGCCCTATTCAAATTGCGGAAGTCTACGCATAATCTTATCTCTCCATTCTTCTTTCTGACAGGTACGAGATTGGCGACCCACGTGGAGTGCCTTACTGGGAAAATAATCCTGGCTGAAAGGAGCTTCTTGACTTCCTGATAAATCAACGGTTCTAGCAATGGATTCACCGGCCTCTGCCTCTGTCTAAATGGCTTACTGCCTGGCTTTAGTGGTATTGTATGTGTAATCAGCGATGTATCATATGTTTTGAGGTCTTCGTATCCCCAGGCTATCACCTCTGGAAACTCTTTCATGACCTTTAAGATGCCTTCTTTTTCTTCCGGTGTGCAAACTTTTCCAATAAAAACGTTCTTCACTTGTTCCTAGATTGACAGGTTCACAATCATTGCCTTGCGTGCTTTGATTTCTGCTTAATCTGTCAGTATCAAATAGCCTTTCTAACTCGACCATCCCTCTTGGGATTACATTAGTCTTCAAATTCAAAATTCCTTTTGTATCATATTCTGCTTCCTCAGTTTCTTCTTCATCTATGATTTGTGCTTCAAACACTCCCGAGTTTGTGAGAAAATCCAGAATCTGCTTGTCGTCATCAAACACTTGAAAGTTCTTTATGTTATCAGGGATTACCGGGGTTGAAACCAACTCTACTGTGAACTTCTTCAATCCTTCCATTGCCAAAGGCTCCAAAGAACTGGCAGCTTGTGCCAAAGAGTTTGCAACGGTATTCTTGGATCTATAAACTTGCTTTATGTTGAATGCATCAAAGCTCTCTATCAGGTCCCAAACTCTGTTCCGGTAGCGGTTCAATCTCTTGTCATGACAGGCGAACTGCTTCCTTACTTGTCGGACCACTATGTCTGAATCTCCAATGGCATATACAATCTTGGCTCCTTTCTGAATTGCAAGGAGCAATCCGTGAATCAAGGACTCATATTCAGCAACGTTGTTGGTGCATGAAAACTGGAGCCTATAGGAACCCAAATAAGCCTCTCCTGTCGGGCTAACCAACTCAAAACCTGCTCCATTTCCTTTCTTCGACTTTGATCCATCGAACCTTAAAGTCCACACTTGATTCTTTGTAGGGGTATTGGGAGACTGAACACGTGTCTCTTCTTGATTGCAGACCCCTGGAGTCTTTTCTTCAACCTTTGACTGAGGGGTATCATCTTTTACAATTTCTTCTATCACAACACCATTCTCCTCATTCATCTTTTGATGTTCTATTAGAATCTCCTTTTCTTCATTCGTCTCCTGATGTTCTTCCTGTAATGAAGTATGGGGGACAAGCCTAGCAACTTGCTCTAGTGCCACCTTGCACATGGCACAAGTGATCTCTGAATGAAATGCTTCGTGTATTCGGCACCAGTTAGGAAGCAGCAAATTCTTAATTGAAGCATCCTTCCCTAACTCTGTTTCTTGTTTCACACTATTTAGGACAAAGTCCCTGAAATTCTCAAAGGTTCCTCCACCTTCACTATCACTTGAGTCACTTTCAATCAACACTTCGGTGGAGCTCGTGGTTTCTTCCAAACACTTTCCCTCATTTGCACTTTGCAGCATCAATACCTCTTGCTTGACAGGCCTATATGAGCCTAAGTCAGTCTCTATAAACATGATTTCATTATCTTCTCCATATTCCGTGATCATCAGCTTCAATCTCGGTGTACTCTCGACCTTGATCTGATTTGGGACTCCCTTCCATGGAAGCCACATGTGGGAGAAGTCCGTTGCAATGTACCCATTCAATTTTCTTGCCCAGTCCCGGCTCAGCAACATGCCATACCCATCCGGTATGTCGACCACTGATATGTCAATACAGCTCTGGATTCGGGGATCAGCTGACAACTGCATATGAATATTATTTAACTCCCCGACCACTGGTACTTCGGTCTTGTCTAGTTGAGTCACCTTCTTGGTGGTATGCAACGGGACTATGCCCAACCTTTGACACACCTTTAATGGCATGACGTTGCTAGAAGCACCGGAATCAATCAAACAGTTGTGCAATAACTTTCCAAAGATTCTAACTGACACCAAGAACGGGGCGGGCTCATCTCTCCCTTGGTAAAATACAACTGGTTTCTTCTTTTCCTCAATATGAGTATTCTTCTTTTCATCATTCTTTTCATTTCCCTTATCCAATGGAACTTGATTGCCCTGGGCAATCCTTTGTGTCTGCTCTTGCCTCTGTTCTGTGGGCAAATTGAATCTTACTCTTCTCTTATCCTCAGTCCTTGGCTTTTCAGGTTCACTTGAAGATCCTTGTACCATCCCCACAAAGCCTTGGGATTGTTGTGGAGTTTCCCAAGCGTTAAAAGGCGCATGAGGCACCTCTTCTACCATGTTTGCATTCTGCACAGGACGGGATTGTACATTGATTTGAGGACTCCTTGACGAACTAGGTGTTTCTTGAGGTGTACTTTTTGCAACTGGTGTTTCATATAAACTTCCCAAAATTGTGTCTCTAACCTCAGAAATTTTCATTAACTCATACAAGGGAAGACTAACTTTTATCTTTTTAACTTCTTCTAGCACATAGGAACTTAATCTTTTCATGTCATCTCTCGGAAGATTATCCTTTTGAGGACGCTGCATTACATGGACTGGCTGTTGGACAATCTGTTGACCATTTCTATTTTGCATCACATTCTGTTGTCTATACTCCGGAGAATCCCGAGGCAAATTCGGATTATTGCTCGCATTTGGATTTGGCGGGGTTGCGAAATTATTCGGAGGAATAGAGGACGTCAAAGGCTCTTTCTGGTGATAAGTCCTCTGGTACACCTTAGGTGCTGCTCCTCCGGAAGTTTGGAATGCTTGCACCTCTCTACTCCCTTCTACCAATACGCTATTATCGAGAGGTGGGAAAATGTAGTTACCCTGGTCATATGGCTCCTCTGAATAAGTACCTTGAACTTCTGAATATGTTTGAGCCTCTGAATAAACTTGAGCTTCCTCATAAACTTGAGTATCTGGCGCCTCCACGGGACCGTTAGCCGAAGCTGGTGGAAATCTATAATTAGCTTCTGGTGGCGCGTAGTTCTGGTATTCGGACACAAGATTGACACTTTCTATGATTAGTGCCTGGTCATATCTTTGCACTGGTACAATCTCATATCCAGTGGTCGGAGGATTTTCAGTACCTTCCGTGCTTTTCACTTCTCCTTTAAAGATATCAGCCGCTACTTGAAACTCATGGCATTGTAATTCTGAGTGTTGACTTGTGTTATGAAGCCGACACCATCCTGACATAGCAGCTTCTGCCAGAAATACTCTGTCCGTGGGACGATTTTCTGGAGGCGGCGGGTTATCCAGCGGTGATGGAACTCCTCCATTGTTAGGTCCAGTATTCCAGGACCTCTTCTGATATCCTTGATTATTGTTTCGATACCCATGGCTGTTGTCGTGTCCATGTCCTTGATGGGCATCCTGATGGTGTTGAGGATTATTGTGATATCCTCGATTGGCACCTGGATGTGCCTGATAATTCTTTATCATTGATTGCATTTGATTATTTTGATTTCTGAGGTGAGTTACCTCAGATGACAGCCTTTTCATTTGCTCTACTAATTCTTTCATTTCGTCTTTCTCCTCTTGTGTCCTTGTTGCAGGTACCGTGTTCTGGAGATAGACAGGCTGCGTGGCCGGAGTCTGGGATAGAGGTACCCCAGGATGGAGAATCAATTGATCAGATGGCGGTGTAACGTGATATGCTGGTTGTGGAACTGGATTCAACGCTGGAATCTGCTGATTCCATGCCGGAGTAAGAGTCTGCATTTGATTATTCGTGGTGACCAAGCCAGTGTACAAAGAAGGTCCAGTTATGTTTTGGCCCATATTCTGACTTACTTCAACCGCCTTAGCATATGCTTGATTCATATCTGCTGGTATGGGATGAGCTTGTCTCACAAACATAGCGGTCAATGGGTCCAAGGCTGCATAGTAATTTTCCCTTGCATCGGGAATCATGTACGGAGGACGTAGCCTTGTGAGAGCCTTTTGGAATCTATTATTGAAGGCATGGATAGGCTCTTTGTCTTGTCTTCTTACCTCTGTGAACTGACGGAAAAGCTCAACTGGGGTGATAGGAATACCAAACTTCCCAATGAAAGCCGCTTTCATTTGCTCCCATGTTCTGATGGATCCAACTGGTAAGTGTATAAACCAAAAGTGTGCTTCTTCTCCCAAGGAATACGGGAACAATCTGCAAGCCACATCTGCGTAGGCAATTTGTCTATTTCGCAAATGATCTTCAAACATCTTAATGTGATCCTCTGCAAAACGGTTTGGATCATGGACTTGATACTTGGTGCAGAAGTGCTCCGGATTCTTTGGCATATCGTGATAATCGGCAAACTCAAGAGGAGATGGATTGGTGACTAGCCAAGTAGCACCGTTAGGAGCGGGTTGGACTCCCGGTTGAGCCATTGCTTGATTTGGATACCTCCTCTGATATACAATTACTGGAGTTGCGGTAACTTGAACTGGTGGTTGTTGCTGAACAAACACTGGTGCAGTAACTTGAACGGCTTTAGGTTGAGCAAACCTTGAAGCACTTGGTGGAGTTCGGAACAAACTTGTAATCTCCTCTCCGCTTTCTTCACTAGACTGAGCTTCTTCGTTTGAAAATACTTCTTCGCTTGACTCAGCTTCTTTACTCGGATGGACTTCTTTCTTCTTCCTTGCTCTAGTGGGCAATTCTAACTCCACAAAGTCTTTGGATGAACTTGGCGCGGACCTCAGAGTCCTTTTCAACTTATCAGGCGAGAATGAGCTAATGCGATCCAGGATGTAGCTGATTACTGTCGGCGGGGAAGAGGAGCAAGTGGTAGTCTTTGATCAAGCAAATTCCTTTCAATTGCAACTTGGATTTCAATAGCCTTTTCTTCTTCTTCCTCCAACACGAAGCAAGTTCTCATGTACTGGGCGTAGCTCTCCTTTGTTTTCCACGCAAGATTGTTCAACCCTGAAAGAATGTCTTCTTGGTCGTCGTTGAATCCCAAGTTAGGCTGCAACACTGGAAATATCTCTCTATGCGGTAGCACCATCTTGAATCATGATAATTTCTTTCTCCAATGAATTTCTTTTCAATGAAATCCCTTCTTATTCGAAAACGACTACTTCACTGCGAAGAATCCTTGAAGGCCCTCCTTCTAGCGCCAGTTCTGTTGATGTGTTTTTCGTGACCGCACCAACGCAGAATAAAGTTGCCAACGGCTTCCCTATTCTCTCTTGATCAAAGTATTCCGCATGCTAAGATTGCAAGAAAGTTCATGCGTTCAACTCCAAGGTTCTTTTAATGCGAATAGGCTCAGTTTGGCTCGATGTGATTTGCTGGTATTTCAAGGGGACTTACAGAATTGTTCAGCAGTTGACAGCAGACAGCTGGCTAAGGGTTTTCATGTAATTCGAATGATTTGGCAGGTGAGCACGGGATTCCTAATACTAATCGGAAATGTGCGGAAAGTAAAAGGGGGTTTAGGGCCTAAGAAACTAACATTCTATTCTAAATGCAGGATATGTGGAGCTTCATTTCAATAGACTTCAACCGGATTTCACCTAGCCTCCGTCGGACAGCCTCAGTAAAATCGGTGCAGTCTTCAAGGGAAATAGCGAAAGATGTTCAAGTTATGACTTAACATGCATACACCATCACAACGACGCATATAAGCATATAAATCACAACCGAAGTTAAACACAAAATAATGTCCAGTTGACCACACAAGGTGAACTTATCATCAACAAGCCGCTAGTGGTATGGAGTAAAGCGAAGCTATCTCAATGAAACACCACACATCAAAGTAAGCTACTTGCATGAATTTAAACTACTTGGATACGAAAGGAAGAAGAAACCTTGCTAGCATTTCATGACAAGACGAATTTCATCATCAATGAAAAGATCTATTATCATAAAATGTGTTACACAACAATCTCTTCCAAAGTTTTCAAAGGGAAAACTTTCTCTCTTCTCCAAATTATGCAAAAATGCTCTACAATGCTACACTATCTAATTCTAATGCTAATACTCTCTCAATGTCTACTGTCTACTATCTAATGAGTTACAAATGAGGGGGCCTCCCCCTTTATATAGCTAGCCAAGTCCCAAAAGACGGCTAGGGTTACAATCAATAGAGTGGCCAGAATCGTGCCACCTCAGCCCTAAACAATATTTGCCCTAAAAACTGCCACAAAGGAGAGTGGGGTAATAAATGCGCTGTAATGTCCACCATCATCCTTCTAGAAGATTCCATTTGTAGACGTGTTCACACTGTTCTCGATCTTCTTTCTTGGCGTTGTCCTTTGATTTCTTCCACTTGAGGGTCTTCATCTTCGTCACTTTGAGTTATACTAAGTCCCAACACTTAGTCATTTTCTTGCAACTTTTTCTCCTTCGAGATTGAAACTCATCTTCCTCGTGCTTCCACTTCAAGTCATCACACTAAGTCATCATCGTTTGGCCTCGACGTTCCTCCTGCAAAACAAGCAAGGAGAAGGGGATCAGATCACTTCATAATATAAATTCAACTTACTCACCTGATTCTAGCACTTTGATCTTCAAGGGCTCATCGTTTTCACTAGCCAACTTTTGCCTTCTTCATGATTCCTCATGCCTTAGCCAAATTTTGATCCATCTTCTTCAAAGGCGTATCATCCCTTTGACAGTATCAACTTCAACTGCATCTTCAAGAAATTCATTTCACCTGCTGGAGCTCTGACAACCTTGGTTTTATTCACCTCTGGCTCAAGGAAACTATCTTCACGAAGGATTTTCACCTTGAAAACACATTTTCTTCACATTTGCCTTAGAAAAATTTTCACATCTCCCTTAGGAAATTCATCAACCTGGCGCCCATCAAAAATATCCATCCTGAAGGCCGCAGCGAAGCATGGAAGGCTTTAAAATCAACTCCTCATCGACAACCTTCGATACCCAGAAGAAAATTTTCCCCAGAACGCGTCGAATCCATGGGTACCCAACGAACGGGTTCATTTTATTTTCCTGAATTTTGAACCTTAGAAAATTATTCTTTCATCAAATTTATTCTCGTTCTTTGATCCCCTCTGAGAATTTTGCTCTGACTTGGAAAATTTTATTAACCTCGAGAAGCTGGCAGTCACTGACTTCACCTGTGGCAACTCATCACCTTTGAAAAAAAATTTCTAACACTTCACCACCTCTCCAGACTTAGGCGTTTTTCCCAAGGAAGAAAATATTTTGTGCCTTAGAAATTTTTTGAATCCCTTCGAAAATTTTGCCTTAGAAAATATCAACTTCACTTAGAAAATTTTTTATAGAGGCGCCTGGCACATTTTACCCCTCACTCACCATTTTGCATTTTTCTCCATACTTGCAAGGCAATTTTATTTGAAATTCCAACGCCCTTGGAAAATTCTCAACACTTTTCAACTTTAGGCGCCTAGCATTTAACATTTTATTTCCACCACCCTTGGCATATCCCTTCATCACGCCTTAGGAAATTCTCCAACACCTTTCAACTTTAGGCGCCTAGCATTTTATCTTCACACTCTACACGCCTTAAAACTTTTCCAACATCCACCACCTTGAGCGCATGTAACACACTTGAGAGGAATATTCAAATCCACGCCTAGCATTCAGCAAGCTTTCACCACCTTTTACCTTATTTACTACCTTTATTCACCTTTCACATCTCAACTTTGGGCGCATTTGAGACATAGAGGAGGATGGGCGCATTTTGCATATACAAGAGGATGAAGTCTTTAACGCCTTAGCTGGTGACCTTTCAGCTCCCTTTGCTTTGTCCTTATGTGGCCCCATTTGGGCGCATTTACATGTAGAGAAGGATGAAGCATCTTTGACCCATGTTGACTAGCTAAAGATGGGCGCATATTGCATGATGAGGAGGACAACTTTTACCACGCCTCAGCTAATGACCTTTCAGCTTCTTATTTTTTTGTCTTCACATGGCAGCCTTTGGGCGCATTTCAGCCTAGCTAGAGGATAAACTTTACTTGACTTTGCTTTGACCACCTTTTAGCTGGGCGCATTTCATCATGTGTGAAGGACGAGACTCATACTTAGAAAAAAAATTCAAATATCTTGCACCAACTCTTCCTTGGGCGCATTTTGGCATGGGAGGAGGATAAAACCCTTTGACCTCTTTGACTTTCTTGCTTGTTGGGCGCATTTAGGCCATGGTGGAGGATATTTGTTTGCCTTAGAAACTTTTTTCAACAACTCTTGAAGTGGGCGCATTTTAGCATGGGAGGAGGATAAAATTCTTTGACTTGTTTGACCTTCTCTCAAGATGGGCGCATTTGAGGCCTCTGCTGGATGAAAAAATGTTGACCCTTTTGACTTTGCTTGCCAACTCCTCCCTGTTGAACTTGGGCGCATTTTGCCATAGCAACTGGATGAAGTTCCAGACTTAGCCATTTTTCTCGTCCTTGCCAGCTTCTCATACCCTGCTATTTATAGTAAACCTTCTCATTTTGCACTTCTGAAGATTGGTTCAACTTGAAATTTTGAACGTAGCATCCTCATAGCTCTGTTGTCCTGTCGACACTGCCATTTTCAATCACCCTGCTATTTATAGCCTGTTTCTGAAGGTGGCTTACTATAAATAGTAAGCTCATGTTTTTGATAGCTCCCAAGCTCCGATAGAGTTGAAATTTGAATGAGGCGCTCCTCACCACGTGACGCCTGGCAGGCGACCTTGGCATGCAAGCGATTTACTATTTTAGCCCGGTTTCGATTGACTCCCCACTATAAATAGTAAGTGCTCGTTTAACGAAATTTTACCAGCCGGTGCTTTGAAGGACCGCCGTCGATGGTTTACCGGTTCGAAGATTTTGACTTTGATGCTATTTTAGGCTCGAAGTTGGAAACCCTAATTTGCATTGCATGCGTATCAAATGGTATACATTTGCTCACCGTTTAGCCCAGCGCTACTTGATCAGCTCGTGAATCTGAACTGCTGGGTGGCGGCTGCCGGGACACACCTGCTAAAAATAGCAAGTTCCTTACTGAGTGAGAATCCTCGTTTGCATGTCACACCATCGCGAAGCTCTCGGAAAACCCATCAGGAATCACCTGACATGCGAAAGAAACCTCGACATGCAAACCCTAAAAATAGCCTCGGAAGGCTGAATCCTGAAAGTGATCATCTCGTCTTGCATGTTATGTCATCGCTTGAAGGTCTTAGAAAACCGGAAGGAATATCGAACATGCAAAGAAAATCTACGCATGGACCACGAGTCGTCTTGGGAAGCGGTGCTAAAAATATTAAGTTGTCAATTTAGCTCCAAATTTTGCATCTGGCGATCCCCGATACGCTCTGAATGTCGTGTCACTGTCGGAATCTTAAAAATGCTGACAAACTGCATGTAATTTCACACTTACTAAAAATAGTAAGTATCTCCGAATCTGATGAAAATTTGCTGAGAGCCTGCTGGAAGCACACTGACAACAATGTTAAGCTTGGTTTTCAATTTATTCACTTTACTCAACCCTGAACTGACCAAAAGACCAACACCCTAATTCCAGACCTGGCCAAATTTCATGTTAAAGCTCACAGACGAGAACGTCCCCGAAAAGACAGACAGAACGAGAGAGAGACAACAGCAAAAACAAACCAACACCAAACCAAAGCAAAGCCAAAATTAGGGGGTCCCCATTTGCAATGGGGCGATGTGTGAAAAACATCACAGCACATTGCAAGATCACTATCCTTAGTCACTAAAGCTTGATTATTGGCAATTGTATCAAGCCTAAACATTTTACCAATTTCAGTAGCACTTGCGACAATCTTTGCCCTTTTAGACTTATCACGAATTAGGCAAACCTTTTTATCATCATTTTTATCAAACTCTATCCTTAGGTTGTGATCAAGAAATTGATTAACAAAAAGGAGATTTTTGGTAAGTCCAAGAACATATAAGACTTCATTGAGCCTACACCTATGTATACCAAATTGCAAGGAGATGTCACGAATACCTTGAATATCATAGGTGGTATCATCTCCAAGAGAGACTTTACCATGATGGGGTTTCAACGTGAGAAACCACTCCTTATGTCCAATCGTGTACTTTGTAGCACCTAAGTCCACATACCAAATTGAGGTTGAATGTGAACTATCCTCTAATGTGTGGGCTGAAAACACATACTCCTCTTCAACTTTTGGAGACTCTTCTTCTTCAGCAATGTTGCCATGTTGTTTGGCTCATCGGACTTTGAAGGAGTTCAAGAACCTTGGAACTTCCTAGCATGTTGAACTTCCTTCTTTTGTTGGCATTTTGGGGATTTCAAGAAGTTTGGAACTCCTCAATAACTTGAACCTAGCCACCTTTTATGCCTTAGAGAATTGAATTTTCAACCCTTGTTAAACTTTCGGGGAGTTTGTGAACTCGTGAACTTCTCAACAAAATAAACCTCAACACCTTTGTCCTTGGGGTTTTGAGGATTGGAGGAAACAAGAAATCCATCCCTTTGTCAAGAAGTTGGGGATCCAAATTTGGGAGGATCAATGAAATGTTACTTTGGTAAGGGGTTGGTCAAAACTCCTATGCAGAAAAGAACTCAAAGCAAGGATGAGGTTTGGGTTTTGGATGAAAGGCATGATAAAAAAGCAAAGCCTAATGATCTAACAAAAACAAAGGAAAAGTAGAGGTTCAAGGAAAGGGATGTCATCATGTCAGGAAGGAAAACTCCGATGTCCTGATAGGATAGGGGCAAAGACGAGGAATGGGTGAAAAGTATGCCTGGTTGGGAAATTCTAAAATCCCAACAAGGACAAAGGGAAGGTAGAGTTGGGAGGGAAGGCATACCAAGATGGTGAACTCTGAAACTCCAACACACGCAAAGTCCTTAGGAATTTGAACACAAAACCCCCACACTTAGTACTTTTGGGGGTTTTTGTAACTTCCAACACATTCAAAGGAGCATAGTGATGGAGAAGAAGAACACTTATGCAAATGTTAACCAAGGAACCCAACAAGGGATACCTTGGATCAGTTATCAGCATTGGGTAAACAGGGTCAAATGCGCATGGGAGTAGAACAAAGAGAAATGAGACACATCAAATGGAGTGCCAACAAGCACCTCACAAACCCTTAAGGTATTAGGTTTCCCTAAACAACAAAGGTAAGTATTGATTGACTTGAGGAGTACTCATAACTTCATCAACAATAAGTTGGCAACACAATTGAACTATTTTGTTTAACTAACTCCAAAATTTCAAGTTATAATTGCAAATGGAGGTACAATCAATTGTTTGAGGAAATTCTACAATATTAAACTCGCCATGGGAGACTACATGCTTCATCGTCCTATGTTGGCTATCCCAATGGTTGGAAGACATAGTTTTGGGAGTCCAATGATTCACTACCTTAGGAACAAATGAAATGAACTTCAAAGAGTTCATCTGTTTTCATTCATAGGATAGAACATCTTAACTAAGGGAGTTGCATGCAAAATATCTATAGATGGTAAGTTCACACCAAATGCAAAAGATTTTTAACAAGGGAGACGAGACAGCAATGTGGCTCAATTATTGTCATTGGAAGTGCAATAGTCAAAGATTCTTGTCATATCCCCCAAGATTGTAAACACATTGAAATAAAGTAATGATAATATAATGGCAATTTATTATAAGTTAGTATTGAAATAAGAAATATTAAAATACTAATGACTAAACATCAAAATAAAATAATATAATCTGAAAAATAAGTATAATTATAATTATTAGTAATAATATTATAATTATAAGATGTTGCTTTCAAAATAGATATCATTCTAAAAATAATAATAATAGAACCAATCCTTAAAAGGCAGTGATTCCCATACTCAAAGTAAGCAATTAAAAAAAAAAGAGAAGAAACACAAGACTAATCTGACCAAAAACAATAGTCAGTTATTAAGCATCGGTCAAATCTTCCAAGGTAAGCGATGCCTCCTAAATTGGCAATCTTTGGATACATTAAAACGTGATTTGCAATTGGTGCGACCCTTCCCAAAAAGGCATCAGTGATCAGATTAAGGGTCACGTCCCAGCAGTAGATTATAGGAATATTTAAGGAAGACATCTCCAAGTGAGAGAGTCATCGTGGCTGAGAAAATAATAAGGTTTCTGCAGATCGAATAGATCAAGGAGTGGATGAATAATGGAAAGAATATCTAAATATATTCTAATCGATAAAGCCAGAAATATATGAATATATTCTGAACAAGGAAACATTGAACAGTTCCAAAAGAATTCATTCCAATTTTCTGCATCAGTGATATCTTGTTATTCATATTCACAAGACCATCGAATAGTGGATATATATATGTGTGTGTGTGTGTGTGTGGATTTGAACAACACTGTACAGATTTATAGATTAAAATATTTAACAAGAACAATTTATGAGTAATATATATACTTAACAGCAGACCATTTAAAACATATATATATATATAAAAACTGATCTGATAATCAAGCCATTATTAGGCTCTGGAAGTAGCCCTTAATAGGATTGAGAATTTAACATTAAAATTATTGACTCCGAATCTATTGAATATCTTAATTTAGAAGACTAAGAGACAAACTTTTAGACAAGTCCATAAAGGGACATTACAAGTGGTATCAGAACATAATCCTGCCATCCTATGAAAGGTCAATTAATGCAAACTTACCAAAGAAGACACTCTAGGAATAACAACACTCAAAACGATATCATGGGGGACCAATTGAGAGATGAACTTAGGGCTTTCATGGAAAATAATGAAAGGAAAACCCAAGCCCTTATTGAACAAAATGAGAGAACAAGTCAAGCATTACTCCAAGCAATACAAAACATAAACACCACCAGGGATACTCTTAGACCTCATGAAGAAAACAGGAGGGAAATCACCCCGAGCCAATCCAAAAATAATAACCCCTCAAGATCTACCTCTAGGATAACTCGACCATCCTTCCTAACTAGGGAAGGATCCCTAACGGAGAATGAGGAAGTAGAGGCACAAGAACCGGATTGGTGACATATTGTAGATGAATATACAAGACTTGACCCAAAGGTTAAGAGGAGTATTCCCTTTACTGAATATTGTGAGGCTAGGACTAGCAGATCACACAAGAGGGCAGTGAACCAAACTAACAAAAATTTACAACACAAAGTGGGAAAATTGCCACTTCCAAATTTTGATGGATCAAATAAAATCACAGCACATGCATAGATACAAAAATTAAACACTTAACCCTTAGCCCTATGAGAGAAGAAGACGCCGTCCAATTTGCCATCTTATATCTAGAAGGATTGGCCCACAAATGGTGACATCATGGTATCCACACCCAAGGGCACCAAAATGTAACATCCTATGATGAATTCACACAGAAACTTATAAAACGATTTGACAGAAAGCACCCACAAAAAGACTTCAAAGAATTAACTCAACTTAAATAACATGTATCGGTTGAGGATTACATAGCAGAATTCCAAAAGATTTCAATTAGAGTTCTAGGGGTTGACGAGGATCGACTTACCTACCTTTTTGTAGGACTAAAAGATTCAACTGGAGACGGAGGGCAGCCCTCTTCGTCCTACCCACCGAAGATTTAAATCTGATAAAGCTCCAAAGCCAGAAAGCAATTCCATAAGGGATAAGCCATCAAATATAAGCACAAATAATCCAAACTTGAAGGAAGGATCAATCTAAGAAGAAAATCCCCAAGAATTGAGCAACGGTTACAGAGGGTAAGAGTACAAGGGTCCAAGTACCTCTTTATAATGAATCCAGAGGAACCATGGAAGAAGGGCTTTGCTATGATTGCAGAAATGCGTGGAAACTAGGACACCAATGCAGTCAAAAGGAACTTACAAGAGAAAACATGTGTCGTCGATGCGGGGAAGTTCGGGAACCTGGACACCGATGCGAACAAAAAAGAAGACAAGCTCTCAACATGGAAGCAAACTCTAATCAAGTTGCAAGAGATAAAGCAAGTAAGAAATCCAAACAAAAGAAGGTGCACACTTCGAGGAGGAATAGGAGGAGAATTTCTTGGTTGAAAACGAAGCTCGGCGGAGGCCGCCATACCATAAATGGAGACATTGTGCATCCCATAAATGGCGACATTAAGGCCCCAAGTAATGGAAGATCTCAGCGTTCCCAGTACCGTGACCTTACGGTCCGGTATGAAGAAACTAAGGGAGGGGACTAAGTAGATTCCAAAAGGTTTCAAATCGCTAAGGGAAAAAGGATCATTAAGGTCACATAGCTTTGATGATCCTAGTTCTACTGGCCAAGGTTTCCCCATACCTCCTGGCATGGCTGGAACCTCCTGGTTGATAGTGAATGCATTGGCGGACATGCGGTTCCAACTACTGTGATGCCAGTTACTACTGTGTATGGAGCGAATGTTAGAGCTGAATACTAAGGCAATTTTGGAACTCGCTTACCATTGCATTTGGCGGATTACTTAATGCGCCGCCGAAAACTATGCGAAAACGTTAAAATGTTGTCCATTAAGCGTCGGGCTTCCGGCTATTGCTCTGGTTTGATTGCCGGTTTGAGCCACTGGTTGCGCTCTTTGAGGATAATTTGAAGGCGCGGTTCGAAATGCGGAAATAACCCCCTTAGAATTTTTTTCAATTTTCACAACAACTTCACTCGTCAACGTTAGCAAAACCAAAACCAACTGAGGAAAGTAACCCTACACCAAGAATGTTCACCAAGATCCCAATGATGAGTGAGGTGATAGCATATGGCGTCAGGGATCGTTAGCTTGTAAAACAAGAACTGTTGGGAAGTACAAAGCTTATGCAACTCAATCACATATTCAGCGAGAGTAGTTTGACGGTTCAACCAATCAACATGATGAAGAATGCAAGTACATGAAAATAGGCATGGGTAGCTTATTGCACCTTCCGCTTTGTTCAACGTAGCATGTGAATGAAAAGTTTGAAAGTAAATGTGGATGCATGGGTTCGGCCCTTCCACTAGAATCATAACATAAAGTAAAATATTTAAATGATTGAACTGGTTACTAATAACCTGATTACCTTGCATAAATGAAAGTAATCCGGTAAATTATTACAAAAGAGAGAGTAAGTTGTCTAACTCTCCGTAAAATGATATTTATATGTTTCCAACCTACAAGCCTTCCAAAATATTAAAACTACAACCAAAACCTGTAAAACTACTACTACAATCTGATATAGAAACTGCACTAGAAAATGCAAAGCAAAACAAGGATCCAAAAACACCTAAAAATGCTCCTAACTCAATGAAGACTCCTCTGAATGACATGAAACTAAATGCAAATGAAACCTAGGAGGAAAGTGCCCAAGATAGAATCAAGAAACAATTGCAAACACCTATTATTTATTGCACGCATTCCAAAGTGATGCCAAGCAAAGTACAGCCACCAAGAAGGGCGACCAACTCTAGAAAAATAACCACTTCACCAAAAAATCTGAAATTCAAGGATAAGGGGCGCCTAGGGCATAGAAATGATTATAGCAAATACCCAAAATGAAATAAAAATCATTCAATGATCTGCAAACGAAAACTTGCTTCAGCCATACATGAACTAGCAACCTGAAAATCAGAAATAACTTCAAAAACTAATATCAATGATGCTCAATCTGTTATCTCAGTGTGAGAAGCAGTCCCAATTCCAACTAGGTGTTATCTTTCAAACATGAAATTGGATACTTGCTAGGAGGTATGCATTCCTCGAAACCATAAGCCTGAAAACATTTCAGCAGCAATTTGATATGATAAACAATGGATAATCAAATGAAGAGGCAAGGCATTGTATTTATAACTTCTCCAACCCAGAAATTCAAACTCCCTTTCCCTCCAAAAGGGACGCCCAATGAGATTCTCATTTCACTTCAATTTGTATTTGAATTCCAACCTTTGACTTCTTGACTTTAGGCGTCCAAACATAAGAGGAATAATACTTATCAAAATGCAAATATTTCATAACATAGGCGTCCAAGGTGATTAAGTAAAATATACCTTATACTCAAATATTTTCTCCAAGCTAGGCATCCAAGTAGATAGGTGAAATACATTATAATTTATCTTAAATATTTCTCCAAAAGTCGTCCACCATGCCTTAGCCAAATATTTCACTTAATAATATCTCACCAAATATTAAACTTGCCAAAATAAGCATCACAAATGTTGGAGACCAAACTGAATAAACTGACCTGCCTGAAATAGCCTCTAAACTGGCCTACTGAAACCTTGCTAAAAATAGCACTTACTAAAAATAGTGTGTCCAAATGCATTTTAACCACATTTTGAGCAGCCATTGCAACTTACTAAAAATAGTAAGTCTGGAAAAGTCTTCAATTTCAGTTGCATGTCATACCACTGCAAAGCTCTCTAAAAACCCAAAAGGAATCCAGAATCCAAACTGCAAAACTCCAACATGCAAGCCTCTAAAACTGCCAAAGCATCCTCCTATAAAATAAGAAACCCTAATTTCTGCTTCCAACTAGCCTACAAGCCTCCAGGATAGGCTAACGGCCAATTGCACTAATCACTATTGAGAAGGGGACATTACAAGTTGGTTGCCTAGTTGCTCGAGTTGGTTGTTTGTGTGCTTGAGCTACTTGCCTACTTGCTTGAGTTGGTTGCTTGTGCTCTTGAGCTACTTGCCTACTTGCTTGAGTTGGTTGCTTGCGTGCTTGAGCTACTTGCTTGCCTACTTGAGCTACTTGCCTGTGTGCTTGAGTTGGTTGGTTGCTTGCTTGAGCTACTTGTTTGCCTGGTTGAGCTACTTGCTTGTGGGCTTGAGCTACTTGCTTGCTTACTTGAGCTATTTGTTTGCCCGGTTGAGCTACTTGCCTGCTTGGTTGAGCTACTTGGTTGTCTACTTTAATTTTTGATTCATGTGGTTTTAAATTATAAAGCCAAGATATACTGATTCACTTCCCTCCGCATAACCAGAACAACCATCACTTGGTTTAGAATTTCCAAAATTCCTATAACTAAAGCTAATATTGTATGATTGCTTGAGGACAAGGAATCTTGGGCGAGGAGGACTATCATATCCCTCAAGATTGTAAACCCATTGAAATAAAGTAATAATAATATAATGGCAATTTATTATAAGAGTATTGAAATAAGAAATATTAAAATACTAATAACTAAACGTCAAAATAATAAAATAATAAAATGAATATAATAAACATCAAAATAAAATAAAATAATCTGAAAAATCATTATAATTATAATTATTAGTAATAATATTATAATTATAAGATGTTGCTTTCAAAATAGATATCATTCTAAAAATAAAAATAATAATAATAATAATAATAGAACCAATCCTTAAAAGGCAGCGATTCCTATACTCAAAGTAAGCAATTAAAAAAAAAGAGAGAAGAAACACAAGACTAATCTGACCAAAAACAATAGTCAGTTATTAAGCATCGGTCAAATCTTCCAAGGTAAGCGATGTCTCCTAAATCGGCAATCTTTGGATGCATTAAAACGGGATTTGCAAGTGGTGCGACCCTTTCCGAAAAGGCGTCAGTGATCAAATTAAGGGTCACATTCCAGCAGTAGATTATAGGAATATTTAAGGAAGACATCTCCAAAGTGAGAGAGGCATTGTGGCTGGGAAAATAATAAGGTTTCTGCAGACCAAATAGATCAAGGAGTGGATAAATAAGGGAAAGAATATCTAAAATATTCTAATCAATAAGGCCAGAAATATATGAATATATTCTGAACAAGGAAACATCGAACAATTCCAAAAGACTTCATTCTAATTTCTGCACCAGTGATATCTTGTTATTCATATTCACAAGACCATCGAATAGTGGATATATATATATATATATTTTAAGATTTATAGATTAAAATATTTAAAGAGAACAATTGATGAGTAATATATATACTTAATAGCAGACCATTTAAAACATTATATATATATATATAACTGATCTGATAATCAAGCCATTATTAGCCTCTGGAAGTAGCCCTTAATAGGATTGAGAATTTAACATTAAAATTATTGACTCTGAATCTATTGAATATCTTAATTTAGAAGACTAAAAGACAAACTTTTAGACAAATCCATAAAGGGACGTTACATTTTGGGAGTCCAATGATTCACTACCTTAGGAACAATTGAAATGAACTTCAAAGAGTTCATGTGTTTTCATTCATAGGATAGAACATTTGAACTAAGGGAGTTGCATGCAAAATATCCATAAATGGTAAGTTCACGCCAAATGCAAAAGATCTTTAACAAGGGAGAAGAGACAGCAATGTGGCTCAATTATTGTCATTGGAAGTGCAATAGTCAAAGATTCCTGTATTACCAAATTCTCAAGCTACTTTGAGGGATAGGCCAAAAGGACTGCCTACCAAAGGAGATCTTGTTAGGCCATTCAATCAATGCTGGGGTACCATCTACCATCCTTCACTTCTTCAAAAAAGGTACACCAAAAGGTTAGAGAAATGGAAGAATGCATTCAGCACTAGCAAGAGGTACTCTCTAGTCTCAAGGAGAACAAGGCAAAGGCATAGAGAAAAATGAAGAGGCGAGAGGATTAGCACAAAATTCTAATACAGATAATGCTACTTGAGCTAGATGCAAAGAGAAGACCCATCTTTGAGCTTGAGTTAATTTTCCAAACAAGCA
>VDFB02240977.1:0-11313 GCA_007258455.2 Sequoia sempervirens
ATTTTTCCACAAAATCGTAGCAGCTGTTCTCGGTGTATCCTTGGTTACAAGGAGGGATAGTTCTCCAACATTAGGTTGGACTGTTGGTGTTGTTATTTCCAGAAGTTCTGCAGTTTCTGGGAGGGTTGGTGGCAGACTCATCTCAAGTGGCAGAGTCAGTGGTAGGTTCTTGTCTTTTGTTGCAGCAGCCTTCTGAGAAGAAGGGGGCACCCTTCTCTGTTATCTCTGGGTAGTTAGAATGATGACCATTAAGGGAGGGTATTAGAATAATATCTTTCTATTTATGTCGTAATGGTCATCTCATCGTTGCTTTTTCTAACTTAACGATTGTTTCTTTTAGAAACATCGTATCTTGTACTCTATATAAGGAACTCTTGTTCCTCTTGATTAATATAGAACAACATCGATTCTGTAACAAGCAAAATGTCTGGACCAATACAAAGTCTGACTTTGCTCAAAGTGAGGAATTTCCAAACCAACATGAAGTCTGATTTGGCCTAAGAGATGTTCGTCCAAAGTGGCTTGAAGTCTAATTTAGGCCAAGAAAGAAAACGTCCAAGGAGAGGATCAAAAAATTGGCTAAAATTCAAAAAATTGACTAAATGTTGGAAGGAAGACAGGAGGAATAAAGAGGGAAAGTAGAGAGGAAATCAATAAAATCCTTGACCAAGGATGGAATCCACCCTACATAGCACAAGCCAAATTCAGAATTGAAGGCAAGTCCACAGGCAAAGTTCATTCGAGCATTGAGATGGCCAAAATCTTGGCTAAATGTTGAATAGTCCACATGAAGGTGTTACAAAATGAAATTGAATGGCCAAAATTTGGTTAAGTATGTGAAATACTTCTTCCTCCATTGTGGCAAAAGCACAAAGGCATTCTTCTCCAAATTCAAGGCACTTGAAAGAATATTCGAACATCTTGGGGAGATTTATCTACAATCCAAGACCTATTGAAGCAATCAGGGCAACTTCTTGAAGGATTTCATCCCTTGAAGAATTAAAGACAAGCCCCCAATCAGAATCAGATGGTGACAAGAAGAGTGTTCCAAACAAATTTCCATACTTAGACAATTTCTTGACACAATTTGGATAATTCAAAAAGGAAATCCAAAGGAACAACACCAATCCAATTCAAGTAGGAGGAATTTCAAAGCAATCAGGAAAGAAAATAACTTCAAGTCCAAACATCTGCTCCAAGGGGAGACTTCCAGACCTCAAGTGCAAGTGAGAAGAAGAAATCAAAATCTCAAAGGAGATCGAAGATCAAAGTTGGGAAGGAACAAGCGCAAAGGACAGAGTCATCGGCAAGGAAGGATATTCTAAGGCAAGCACATGGAAGAAAAAACAAAGTGGCCAAGAAGGACATCCAACACGCTGAGGTGGCGCCTCGACATCTTCCAACCAATCAAATTGTTCCAAATCAACATGCAACAACTTTCTATTTTATTGTTGGTTTATATTTAGCAGAAGGCCAAGTGTCCCCAAATGTAATTTTCTCATTGGTCGAGAGGTAGTTGGTTGTGACAAACCCTAATTAGGGTTTTATTTTGTAATCTCGGTCGTTGATCCTAAATCAATCTTGACCATTGAATTGTAATTGGGGAGCCTATAAATTGAGCTCATCCCTCATTTGTAAAGCATGGGAGCATGTTACAAAACATGTTGAGATAAGTAAATCGTTGCATATTACTGCCAAAGTAATAAGTAATACATTGTTCTAATTGATGGTGACTATTTTATTTTGGAGTTTGCATGGTTCTTATCCCTCATCATAGTTTAGATTTTATTTCATATATGTTAGATGAATGCAAGATCTAATAAGTATTGATTATGGTGAAACTTTTTGCTCATACTTTCTTTGAATGGATGATTTTCGTTCAATGCGTAAAGTTAGCCTGAGCTTACTTTGTGGATGCTTAACTTCTGTCTCGATAAATATTGGTCGATTTGATGGTAGTTATTCATGACATGAAAATCATAAGCACACTCCCTTGAAGATTGCACCCACTTTGTGTAGTTGTCGTTGAGCGTGGCGAAGCAAAGCGTGGTTATTGGTTTCACTAAGTTAATATCGTCTCTTGAATTCTTAGGGAGTAGATTAGAACTTCTAAACCCTTATCTCCTCTTTTAGTTTGTTTGATCCAAGACCCAAACAATAGAGCTTCATTGCCTAAACCTTCATTGTGAATCGAAAGAGCCTAGTGTAAGTCCCTTTGTGTTACTAGCATATCACAACGACCATTGAGCTTATCCATACGTCAAAACCTGACATAAGGAACCTTGGAATCGCCATATGATCTTCTCGCAATCTTAGCATACGCGGTAGTTTTTCAAGAGAGGATAGGGTGTCTTTGGGCATTTTATTTTGATGTTTGGTGTGTCACAAAACACGTGTCAACAGGTCTTCACCCCTATGGGGCACGAGGCCCTATGGAAACCTGTGTACCTTTATGCAGACTTGCGCAAGTACTGCTTATGCAAGCTGTAGAAATTTTGTTTTTGTTTTTTATTTTTAAAATAACTTGATTTTTAAGCCACAAACAGTGCAATTTGATTTTTATTTTAATTTAATATTTTAAATTTAAAAAAAAAACAAATATTGCAAAAAATAAAATTTATATGTTTTAATAAAATTGTACCTCGCAGGTAGGGTCGTACAACTTGCCTACTTAAAAAAAAATTCCTCCAAGAGCAACTTGTCCAAAATCGATGATTTGACAATCGATCTTAAGGTTCTTGGGCCTTCTGAGCGCAATGGCAGGGTCGGTTTGATCCAAAATGCTCCAAAAATATGGCTACCTTCTGGACCTAGCAACCAACACCCAACTTCAAACCCTCGCAGATTTGGCCTCCAATGTCCAACTAGGACGAAACAAATGGCAGATCTGACTTTCTCACACGCTCTGGATGCAATGGTGAGCTCAAATCTAATGCATAAAGCTCCCAAAATGTACCTGCAATACAAAGCCAAATAAGGACTCCCCCCAAAATCTGGTATTTCTATCACACATTTTTGATTCTCCAGATCATCTAAAGATGCAAGAGAAGAGCATACTCAATGCTTAAAAAAAATATAAGATTGCACTCAAGATCTCCTAAAAAACTAACCAAAGGCACTCAACTTGCTCTGATACCATGTAAGATTTGGCTATGCAGATAGCCACCCAAGATCTAAAGGCCTATGGAAAGCACAAAATACTCAAAAGATCAATATGACAAGAATAAATTGTATTGCTATCAATGAATGCAAAAAGAATCAATGTAGTTGTGTGTACAATGTAGTAGAGACCCTTGGTTATATAGCCAAGGTGAGACATAAGATGTCATAAGATTATGACAAGTGTCTTAATCATATGACATGAGACAACTACTCACAACTACCTAGGTCACATGTGTTAGTTGTCAAAAGATAAGATAACAACTAATGACAACTAACACCTTCTAGAAAGAATCTTAGACTTAAGTAAACTTAACATGTGAATATGTCCACAAGTCCCTAGTAAGTGAAATAACTAGGTACAAGACATTTATTCACACCAACACATGTCAATAACCCATTAGTCATCCTCATCAAATCATCACTACTGACCGAGCACCACAGAAAGGAAATGATACCAGATGCCAGATGCAGCACATATAAGAATGGAGGGCCAACAGAAATGCCCAACTGAAGCACGCCAAAAATAACAGGAAAAGGAAAAAAACTAATAAAACACTATTTTAAAATATATTTTGTTAAAAAAAGGTAAAGCCATTGTCCTTACAAATCAAAGGGTGAACAAGAATGAATTTTTAAGATTTTTGAAGTTTACTGAATCTCAGTAAACCCGTGACTTATTGATAAGAATGGAGGGCCAACAGAAATGCCCAACTGAAGCACGCCAAAAATAACAGGAAAAGGAAAAAAACTAATAAAACACTATTTTAAAATATATTTTGTTAAAAAAAGGTAAAGCCATTGTCCTTACAAATCAAAGGGTGAACAAGAATGAATTTTTAAGATTTTTGAAGTTTACTGAATCTCAGTAAACCCTGTGACTTGATACAAAGTAGTGGAACAAAACAGATGGCATTCACATTAATAGTTAAACCAGCCATGAAAAGAGAAGTTTAATTTACATAAAAGCTCTTCATCATGGAGCATACTGGTATGGTCATGTAACATACACAGAAAGGGTAGAAACAAAATGGAATGACTGATGTTTAGTTCAGGCCACCATAGCATACAATTAGATTACATAATCTGGGTTTTCTGTCAATATTATCAAGAAAAGAATCATTTCACTAAAATTCATTCTTATGTGTAATCTATTTACTTACAGCATTACATGTAGCAGCCCCTGATTTTGCATGATTCTGATGCTAGAGTTTTGTACATACTTCTTAGTACTTCTTTGACAACAGAAACCTCCATGGTAACAAGTTTAGGGAGCTTGATCCATGTATGTCTTTCCGATGTTCCCCAACATTTCTGGGACAGGGAGGGCAAGAAATGCAGGAACATGGTTTGAGGACAACAGTGACAAGGGACCATTTTTGGGGGACAGTGGGAGATGACAGTGCATTAAAATTTTATTGAAAACTGATAAACTGGTTGAAACCTTTCAAATAAAATCACGCTATGTTCTAGCACCACAAGAAGAAACCAAAAAGTTTGAAGCAGAAAAACAAAGAAAGCAATTTATCTTATTATCTTAGACAAATTCAAACAAAACCTGCATATAAAAATTAAAAATAGTTGCAAAGCTATCAATAGTACAGCAGAGCAATTAAACATATCTTCCATCAATTATTACTGACTAAAAATGTGGGGAAAATAGGTTCTGTCCATAGCATGGCAGTGCAGGTCAACATATTTTCCATCAAATATTTCTAGCTAGAATGTAGGAAAAATGGGTTCCATATATGACACTTTTTCTTAAGACTAAAAGGAGCCACTATGCCACTGCATGCCAACAATAGAGGCCAAAGAAAACATTAACAATTTAAACAAAATTTTAGGTGACTTTTTGGTTAGTTAAGAATTCTAAATTGGTTTGTGTGCACTATCTTTGATTACTGATTAGTTAGGAGTGGTCTACATCTTCAAATATTAGGAAATTGAAATAGAAGAAACAATCACTCACAGACTAAGAACAAACAATGACTGATGGACTTCATCATAGGAATGCACAATATATAAAACCCTTGATTGTATGCACAGTATCAAAAGTTCTGTCTTTTCTTTGATTATGAAAGGTTCCACAACTTCTAACTTTTGTCATGTAGTGCAAAACCTAACATCTGCAATTTATGTTTGGAAGGCATACAACAAATAAACAAGTACACAGTAAAAAAATCCCCAGTCCAATGAAGGAAACATCAATTCCAATACATTTTTTACGCTTCCTTTTTTCCCATGAGCAGAAACCAATGTCAGTGATCCAGCAATTGAGATTAAGCAATATTCAAAATACTTGTATTCCAAAAGAAAAAAGAAATCATCTACCTTTGATGTTGAAAAGAGATAGAATAAGGCAATTAAACAGTTGAAAACACCCAACTATACATTTATGAAAAGAAAAGAGAATAGAATTTCTAATGTTTGAAACATTTTATTACGATGCATAAAGGGTAGTAAACAAACACAGAATAAGATTCAAGAAAGAATAACATACTCTCATTACATAAGTATAAACAGACAAAAAGAAGATCAACAATAAATACAGAATTTTAAGCATATAAAATAGAAGCCCATCATCTTCCCAGTCCTTCAAAATTTTTTGATAAAATGCAATTGCAATAATAACTCACCATCAGCTCCTCCGGGGCAGCCCACAATTCGCTTGTCAAAATAGGATTGCACGATAGCAGGTGCTTCCTGAAAAGAGGGAAGCAAAATATTTCTATTAATAACACATAGAAAATATTTGATCCTCCAAACCAAGAAGAATATTGAGTTTCACTCGAAATAATAAAATAAATTTCTGAATAGATTTTTTATACAAGTTAAACTTTAAACAATAATGGCCGGGGTTAGGGAGACGTCCCCTCCCAAAATCACATCCCGATTCAGGGGCGTCCAGAATACCAGGGGGCGGCTAGAGGAGACAAGGGGCCAGATCCCCCTTTGCAAAACTGGGAAACGTCCCCGGGACGAGGGGACGGCTTCAGCCAAAATAGGGACGGCTGACAGTCCCGGGGACGGCAGGGGGACGGCTGAGCCGTCCCTCGACTGTCCCGAGGACGGCCGGCCGTCCCCCGCGTTTTTACTCGCCCAAACACAAAAAAAAAAGCAAAAAATTTAAAAATAAAGCCTTGCTTATGTGGCATGCGTGGGCCCCACCATGTTTTGCTCTCTTAAGAATGAAAGGAGGCCTCTAAAAGTTCATTATTTTCATTTTGTTTGTGTAGAGAGCCAAGGGTTTGAGAAGAAAAAAAATTGCAGCCATTGAAGGAGAAGGAGCAGCTGTTTGAAGGAGGAGAGGAGGTTGAAAGAGTGTTGTTGGGAGTGCAAATCCATCAAAAAGGTATGCATTTTCTTTCACCATTCTTTTTTTTTCATTTTTTTTGCAAAATATGAAGTATGCATAGTCTGATTTTTTTTATTTTTTTCATTTTCAGTCAACACTTGCATTCTAAAAACAAAAAACATTAGCAACAGTGAAGGTGGGAGTGATAGTGAAGTTGAAATGCAAGTTAGAAGGCAAACTAGAGAGCAAATAACCCCTACCCAACACCATCATTCATCAACCAATTCCAAAACTATGAAGGACTATGCAAAACACCAAAAAAAAAAAAAAAAACCATTCCTTCAATTTGTGACAGCCATGGGTGAAAGACAAAAAAATTCAGGGGGGAGTAGGGTTTGGTTGTGCCATGTTTGTGAAAAGGAGTTTAGGGGCAGCTACACTAGAGTTAGGTCTCATTTTTGGGTGAGGTGGGCCATGGAGTTAGAACGTGTCCTGCATTGACAGATGCACTATTTATAGAGTGCCAAACAATTCAAATGGAGTGTGATGGTGGGGTTCAAACCAGGTCTCCTTCTTTCCCAAGTTCACAATCGTCTATGCCTACTCCTACTCCTAGTCCTTCCACGGTTGGTAGTAGTGTTATCTTAAGAGGAAAGAGGAAGGTGATTGGTGGTGATAAGGGAGCCTTAGTTGAGTCCATGTTTCAAAACCAAGCACGAGAAAACTGTGAATCCTCCATTGCCAAATTCTTTTTTGCCCATGCCATTCCATTTCATGTGGCCCGTTCCTCTTATTTCAAACAAATGGTGAAAGACTTAGTCGTTGTTGGTCCTTCATTTGTACCCCCTGGAGATCATAAGCTACAAACCACCCTCCAAGACAAAGAGTACTCCAAAGTTAATGTGTTAATGGAGGAGATGAGGCAAACATGGATGAGGGCGGGGTGCTCTATAGTGATGGATGGGTGGACTGATTGTAGACGTCGGCCACTCATCAATGTCATAGTCACATGCCCTGCTGGTTCTTATTTTCTTAGAGCCGTAGATTGTTCAGGGAGACGTAAGGATGCTGACTTCCAATTTTCCATTTTGAGAGATGCCATAGAGGAGGTTGGGGCTGCAAATGTGGTGCAGGTGATCACCGATTCAGCACGTGTGTGCAAATCGGCTGGGTTGATGGTGGAGGGTACTTACAGGCACATATTTTGGACCCCATGTGTTCATGCATTGAACAATGCATTGAAAGACATAGGGAAGATGGATTGGGTGAAGAAAACGGTGGCAGAAGCTAGAGAAATTCAGATGTTCATTTGCAACCACCACACCTCACTTGCTCTTTTCAGGACATTTTCAAAGGAGTTTCTCAAACTTGTTGATACAAGGTATGCCATTTACTTCATTTTGTTTCACTTTCAATTTGTATTCATAATCTGATTTTGTTTTAAATTTTTATTTTTTAATGAATCATTGAATTAATGAATGTAGATATGCCACCTACTTCATCCTATTGGAGAGAATGCTTGAGGTGCATGAGCCTCTACAATTGATGATGGTCAATTATGAGTGGACTAGATGGCCTAATGCAAGTTCTACTCAAGGAAAGAGCATCAAACAAAAGATCCTCGATGATGATTGGTGGGCCAATGTGAGGTAAGACATATTAGATGGCTGATTTTCATATTAAATTTCTTATTTTAATATTTTAATTTTATTGTCCAATGTTCCAACTTTTGAAGTTTCTAACATGTCAAATAACTTGTCAACTAATTATTTTGAACTTTTTGTTTGCATTTTGCAGATATATTTGCTCCTTTATCTCACCCATTGTAGATGTCATTAGATATGCTGATACAAACTCTCCTAGTCTTGGAGAGATATATGAGACATTTGACACTATGCTTGGGAAGATCAGGCAAGTTATTTTGGCAAAGGACCCCACTTTGGATTTATATGAGCAAAACATTAGGCCCATTGTGACGCGGAGGTGGAATACAATGAACACCCCGCTTCATATGGCTGCCTTTGCTCTAAATCCAAAATGGTATGCACCAAGGGATGGTAGGGTGCCTCCATGTGATGATCCTGAGGTTTTAGATGGGGTCACACGGGCCATTGAAAAGATTTATCCAGCCGAGCAAGCTTCAATACTTCGGTCACGATTTCTAGACTTTGCTAATCTTAATGGCCCAAACTTGAGCAAACCACAGGCGAGGTTGGATAGAGCTATATTAGCTCAAGGGAACCCTATTGGATGGTGGACCTATCATGGGAGAGATACACCATAGTTGAAGATACTTGCCACTCGCCTTCTTGCACATGTTGCTAGTTCCTCTACTGCAGAGAGGAATTGGTCCACATATAGCTTTATCCACTCTGTCAAGAGGAATAGACTTACCTCTAGACGAGCGGAGAAGCTAGTGGCCGTTCATAGTGCTCTTCGGCTTCAGGATCGACAGACTCCAGAGTATCAACAGACTCCAGCTCTACGGTGGGATATTGATCCCGAGGACGCGGCTCAAATAGATGAGGAGGAGACAGCTGAGGGCTTGGTTGGGGTCCCATTGGCTGAGGAGGAGCATTACGGTGGCAGTGACTCAGAGGATGACTCTGATTTTGATGCAGTTATGAGAGATGATTAGGGGCAGCAGTGCTCTTTGTTTATTTTGTAAATTTGTATTCATTATTGACATATGATATAGTATTTTGATTTTCATAGCAAACTAAAACTTTAAAAGTATATGGCAGCAATGTAGCCTTTGGGCATTTTGATATAAGTTTATAAATTATAACTTGGAGGTTGTTTCATGATTCGTGTATGTTAATTTTGAATGTGTATTGAGTATTGGCATAATGTTGAACACAAATGTTATATGTTAATGTTCTATAATGTGTATTATGCATGCCTTATTCATGTTATGTATTGAATATTTAAAATTTCCCTATATTTTTTAAAATTTCCCTATATCTTTGTATAGCCGTCCCCTGCCGTCCCTAATTTTGGCCTCAAAAATCGGAAACTTGGGGACTTCGTCCGCCCGTCCTATCGTCCCCATCCAGGAAACTTAGGGTAACCCTGAATGTGAGTGTTTCTTATAAACTAAGTTTCCGATCCTAATACTTGTTGGAGTTAAGTTTGGGGGTTGATTAGTACAGATTGATTAAACAAAAATTTGGGGTTGAATTTGTTCTGTTTTAGGTTCATCCATACAAAAACATATAAAAATCATAAATATATACAATGCCCATATTTGCAGCCTAGAATCACAAATATTAGAGGCAGCTAATATTTTTAACGTTAAGGAATATTTAATAATTTTATAAGTCTTATACAATTTTAATAAAGTTAATATATAATATTATAATATAATCTTTTTATTACTAATATTACTATTAATACTTATTAACATACATAACTATTAGTTTTTATTTTTTATTATTAGTATTCCCTACTTGTGGATGCATCAGTGGATGAATTGTACTTTCAGTTCAGTTTATACCTAATGATCCCCTGACCATATGCTATCACCTCGCCCACATTGGGATCTTGGTGAACATTCTTGGTTAGAGTTACTTTCCATGTTGATTTGCATTTGGAGCTAACGCTAATTAGTGGTTTTGATGTTAGTTTGTGTCAATTTTGGGGAAAAAGTAAAGAGATATTTCCAATGAGTATTAGAGCGAAGTTCCTGCCATCTGTTGGGAGAACATAAAAATTAGGTATTTACTTACAATGGACTTCATTAGATATCACGAGAGCAGTTTAAGAGGAATGTGAACATAATGCTTTTGTATTCCATTACAAAATATCCCGAGGAGCATGACAGGATGAGTTTAAAACAATGTGTCTTTTTGACACATATTTTGAATATTAGTAGTTGTAGAAACACAGCGAAAAATTAGGTATAGTCAACTATATCAAGAAAAATTAAAAGAGAAGCAGAACTCGCCATGGTTGAAAAATCAAGAAAGGAAGAAGCAAAAGTATCTGTTTGTGGCTTGCAGCCTACATGTAAGCAAATTGAAAAGGAAAATCAGTCAACTAGTGTTGAAGAAGACACAAGCAAGGTGCACATTTTGCCTCAAAATGATAGCGCGCTTGACGAAGATACCTTGGCAAATGAGGAGATTAAGTTAAGAGTCCCAAAATACACCCATAAACTTGCATGAGATGGGAAATATTGAAGATTGTTTTGGTAAAAAGATCATAACAGCAGTCTTGAGTCCTAATGAGGATTCATCTGATGAAGAGCTTGAGACAAATGACTTCACAGAAGATTCCAATTGTACCAGTGTGCGGGTTGAGTTGGCTAAAGAAGAACATATTGAAAGAAATGTTGGTGGTTTCATTGAATCAGCCTATGACCACCTTCATGTTGATAATGTTTATGATGATTCGGTTGAGTTCAGATCGAATCATGTTGAAGATTTGGTGATGGATAATTCTCCACTTGTTACTGACCCAAATTTCCAAAGGATTCCATATGAAGAAATTATGACAAGTGACCAAGAAGATTTATTCGATATGTATGTGGATGCTAATGATAAAATCAGCAACACATCTACTGATGATAGTTCCATTAAAGAAAAGAATGATAAAACATTCAAAGCAGCCAGCTTTGATGATTCTTTATTTCAATACAATTATAGTGACTTGGGTGGTAGTGGGTTTGAATATCAAACTATGCCTGTGGAGGAAGCTATAGATGAATATTTTAGTTTAAGTGGAATGGGAAGTGATCCATTCAAAGAGTCAACAATCCAAAAGGAGCATGATGATTTCTTTCCTGTTGATCATTACAATCAAACTTTTCACACTTGGGATCCGGGCTTGATGTCACCAAAGTATGATAAAGAACCAGA
>VDFB02240979.1:0-29326 GCA_007258455.2 Sequoia sempervirens
CATATGAACAAACATTAAAAAAATTGGCATTTAACTAAAGGAATAAATAACGCGAGTGCATTATGTGTTGCTAGATATGTTCCATGGAGAATGAAAAAGTGAAAACTAATAAATAACATGAGTGCGTTATAATACACTCATGTTATATTCTTTAGAATCTCGAGCCTTGGCTTTGTTTTACTTGGAATACCAACCCAAAGGCTTGGAGGGCATTCTGAATGACCAGAGATGTGTTTTTGCAAATTCTACAATTTTTCACATAATCGGGTTCGTGGTCACCATCACGATTGCATCTGGTTCAATATTGACAAAATCAAACACATGGATAATGTTAGGTTCTCTCTTAGCTATCCAACGATGTAATTTTTTTCACGTTTTGACAATGTTAAGCCTTTCATCCATAATTTCTTTTGTTTGTATGTCTCTTGTTTGGAAAAAAGCATTGTTTGGTGTTTTTTTCATTATAAATTAACAGTTCATCAAAATTTTAAATAAATTAAATTTTGACTGGAACTCCATTCTACAGAATTAG
Organism: Sequoia sempervirens; assembly: GCA_007258455.2. Taxonomy (NCBI): domain Eukaryota; kingdom Viridiplantae; phylum Streptophyta; class Pinopsida; order Cupressales; family Cupressaceae; genus Sequoia; species Sequoia sempervirens. The sequence goes on from VDFB02240979.1 coordinate 533, forward strand.
AAAAAAATCTAATACTTTCCAAATTTGTAGGAGGAAACCGCAGTAAAATTTGCTTTTTAGGAAGTGCCCACTTAGAAAATTAGTAAAAAAACAAATATTCATTAAAAAATTATCATAAAAATTGTGCATCAACTAGATGCTGTTAGCTAACTTCTAACCATAGTGATTTCAAAAAATACTAAAAAAAAGTTCACCGTGCTCAGGTCGTACATGAGTTGCTATGTTATGTTTTTCTAACAAAAACAAAACCAATTTGTGTACATCCCTCTTTTGAACCCCTTAACCTGAACCATTTTCAAAATAAATTAGTAGTTTAGAAACTAGACTCAGAGCACTTCGATCCTTGTTTTTGTTCCATCTCAGAATTTTGAGTGTAACTATCATCAATTTCACGTCCAAGGTCAGCATTTCCTGATTTTAGAAAAAAAAAGTGGCCACTTAATCCCCCTTTTTGGGAACCATCTTGGTGCACTTACCCACCAACCCAAAGGCTTGGAGGGCATTCCCAACAACCAGAGACATATTTTTTGCAAATTCTACATTTTTTCACATAATTGGGTTCGTGCTCACCGTCAATATTGCATTTGGTTCAATATCGACAAAATCAAACACATGGGTAATGTTAAGTGCTCTCTTAGCTTTCCAATGATATAATTTTTTTTCACTTTCTAACAATCTTAGGCCTTTCATCCATAATTTCTTTTGTTTGTATGTCTATTTTTTTGTCAAAAAGTAGTGTTTGGTTTTGCTATAAATTAACGTTCATCAAAATTTCAAAGTAAAATTGCATTTTAGAAACTAGACTCTATTTACAAATTTAAAAATAATTTAAAAAATCTATTACTTCCAAAGAATTTAGAGGTAGGGAAACCGCCCAAGCCAAAATTCTGCTTTTAAAGAGAGTCACAAGAAACTTAGAAAGTGAGTAAAAATCAAATATTCATTAAAGATTTATTAAAATTATGCATCAACTAGATGCTGTTAGCTAACTTCTGACCATAGCGATTTTAAAAGTACTAAAAAAAATTCACCATGCTCAGGTCGTATAAGAGTTTCTATGTTATGCTTTTCTGACAAAAAAAACACCAATTTGTGTACATCCCTCTTTTGAACCTCTTAATCTCAACCATTTCAAAATAAATTAGTAGTTTGGAAACTAGACTCAGAGCACTTTGATCCTTGTTTTTGTTCCATCTCAAAATTTTGAGTGTAACTATCCTCAATTTCACATCCAAGGTCAACATTTCCTCATTTCATAAAAAAAGTGGCCACTTAAGCCCCCTTTTTGGGAACCATCTTAGTGCACTTACCCAATTTTCAAAATGCACATAATTAGCGTTCTCCTTGTTACATGATAAATTTGTAGTCCACACATGCACTGGCAATCTTTCTCCATTAACCAACTGCCTTAACTCCATCTTCTTAGAGAAGAATTCAACATTCTTATACAAGAACATATGCAATAAAATGGAATACTAGAAGAATGGAGTGCCTGCATCATTTTGCTACAACTTCAATAGCCCTTCATGTATCTTTTCAGCCAACAAAGAAGCAAAATCATAAATCACTAAGAAATTAGGGTGTTGTATTTGCACCCCCATTAACATGTAAGCAATAGGCATCACTGTGTTGGGGTTAAAAACCAAAATCTGGAACAATGAGTAAAAGGTGGCCAAGAAATGATTTGCAAAGCAGTTCAGTCTGAAAGGTTCTTGGTCATTAGGGCTAATATAGAATTTTGAACCTCCTGCCCTAGCTAAATAAGGTGGGAGCAACTTAACTCTGAAAAGTGATTTCAATCTCCCATACTCTTGTTTCATCTCCTCAAGATCAATTGGAACTGAGAACATACTAAGCTCACTCAAATCAAAAACCTATCAAAATTCCTCTCTGTTAATGCTTAACAAAATATTTCCATCATTATCTCTAATCACCTGTGTGACAGGGTCATCGTGCAGCCACTGCCCTAAGCAAGTCTATATCAGGGAACACATTCAGTATCACCAACTTCCCCATATCATACATCCAACCATTTGAAAAGGGGTGGGAAAAATTCCTTTGTCCAAACCACAATCTAAACATCTCTAGACCTGTAAGAGGAACCCTAGCATTGACTATGTTGGAACAATTATATACTAATACCTCCCCTAGGGTTTTTCCTTGTATCAAGACCAATCCCTTCTTCCTATCATTCGTTGACAAGGGAAATTGATGTAGGAAATCATCATATAGGTTTCTATTTAAATAATCAATCTAGCCAGAATGCTGCTTTGACGATGCCATCTTGGGTAAACTAGGGCTTCCTTGCTATTTCAAACTTCAAACAAACTAGGGCTAAACATAAATATGAAATTACATAATAGAATCTTGCAATTTCCCACAATTCAATTAACCTACAGCCCTAAAAAATTTATCAACAAGCCCTCCAACAAGCACACAACAAATTTACCCCAGATTCAAATTAACTAGGAGATACAGAAATCAACTCATGACTTTGTGTTTGTAGAAACATAAATCTTTGCTGTAACAACTCGTAACTTCCTTCTTGGCCTTGAGACTGCTCCACAAATATGTTTGAATTCTTTGTGACACAATAAAAGTAGGAGAATAGTCACTTGATTTCGATCAAATCATGCCAGTAGATGTCACATCCACCATTAAAGCTTACTCGCGTGTTGCGTGAACAACTCCAATCACATTTGATGCAGATTCAAATACTAGCTGTCAATCCTTCACTTTGGTCAGATCATTGAAAGACTGCCTTCAAAACAAACTGACACAATCTCCATCATAGTAATAAGGGCCCACCATACTATGCATTGCCAAGGAAATCCATGTGGCGCTCACTCGCAATATCGCGATCGATAAAGACCTCGCAACTTCTGATCACACGATGGCAGGAAACCGTGGATCTCAACCATCAGTAATCTTGTTCGTTCAACATAGTTGCTAGCATTTTCATTAACCATCAAGCACCTTTCTTACCAAGATTATAACATCTCCATTGATTTGAAACATGTGCATCTCATAAATGCTTTAGTAACCCACTACATAATGTATTAAAACCAAATAAATGTATCAAAGTATTTCTATCATCTCTTCGGCTTCACCAAATGAGACATGTGGCGCTTGCCTGTGCTATCGTGATCAACCAAAACAATGTGGTGGGGTCATCATGGGATGGTAGGGAATGACTAAGATCAAATGATAATTGATCTACAGTCACACAAACTTGTCCCTCTGCAAAATATAAAACATTTATTAAAAGAACGAGGGGACATCACTAGGCTGATGATAAACAATGACATAATTTGTTTTTTATGAGGGAGCACAAAACCATCCAAGACTTAGGAAAAAATAAAGTCAAGTGAAGGAAATAAAATGATAGAACAAAAGGGGCCTAGCCTAGACGAAGCGATGGGGCTTAAGTTGTTTTAAAAATCTCCCAAAAAGTAACAGCCAAATAGATCCCACCCAAGGTGTAAGATAAACACTAGGGTTTTACATGAAGAAAAAGGTAAAACCCCAACCTTAGGCTTTTCCCAAACACCATAGGTGACCAAAGACATAAGACAGGATAAAAATGGAACACAAAGAGCAAAATTTTGAAGTTCCATTAGCAAGACATCAAGAAAGCTCCTAAAGACATTCAAGGGTTGAATCTTCCTCCATTGCTGCAAAAATCCAAGATCGAACATCATGGCAAGGTAATCAATTCCATTATTGCATGTTTCATTCCATTCTTTCATCATTGTGGTTTAATTACCTAAAAGGGGTTTGACAAAGGCAAACCCCCATGCCCTAATATTTAACATCTTTCTCTCTTATCTTGTGTGTGTTTGTAGATTTAGGACTCTTGGAAGCTTGGAAATAATTGAAGATCAATTTGCAAGATTGTTCAAGTCTTCTCTTCATTCAACAAGTCAAAATATCAACAAAAACTCACTTTCAAACCCGTAAATCAGAGTTTCAGAAAGCGAACACCTATAGAGAATCAAAGTATAGATCGGAACCTCCATATTCCACTTTTGAAAATTAAGAAATTCAAAAGTGGACTCATTCGCCATGGTGGTGAATGAGTCCCACTCCAAGGTCAATTTTGAGTTTTTTGCATTTTTGGATACCCTTTTGTCAGAAATAGGGTTGGGCTCAGTTTTGCAGAACTAGGACTGATTCACCTAGAATGGTGAATGAGTCCCATTAGGCCTAGAAACCAACATCAACAACATTTCAAATGTCATTTCTAGTCTCCTTCAACATTCTAGGTGCACACTTTTAGTTTGGTTCAGTTTTGTTTAGTTTTGCATGCATTTCTAGTTCATTTTTGCATAACACAATGTCTTTTCAAACAAGTCACATTTCTTAAGTTTTACATACTTAATCATTCAATTAGTTCATATAACTGCACTTAGATTATTCCATTTAGTTCAAATAACATCATACAATCCTTTATTCGAGTGAATCATTTTGGGTGTGGGATCTATCTCTTTTTATTAGGTGAAAGACCCTAATTGAACAAAAGAGACCTAGCATTCCTAGCCCCAAATTTTTTTGGTTCAGTATTGAAATTCAATTTCTTTTATTGGATCAAAGACTTCAATATCTAGTGCACTGATATTTTTCAACCCTTTTTTTGATAATCTGCTATTTTTCCACATGTGCAGAACATAGAACTTGATTTTTGGTGAAAAAACTACATTCACAAGAAATAAAAAATAATTATAATAATAAAATTAAAAATTTATTTAAAATTATACTTTTTGGGAAGCTTATAATAAGGACTACATAATTACAATTTTTTTTTTAAAATGAATTCATTTGATCCCCCAAAAGGTAAATCAAAAGTGGTTTTTTATTAGCATTTTGATAGGTGTAAATGAGACTTTGTTATAGGTATCGTTGAAAACTAGTGGGTTCTATCCAAGGGGGTTTGATCTAAGGTGGTTCAATCAAACACTCTTCAATTTGAATCCTTTAAATGGAACTTTTAAAGGCTTAAATCATTATATTTTCTAAAAATATGTGATTTTAACAAAAAATAGTATCTCCCGAAAATTGTAAATCAGTATTATGGGATCACCCTATGGTCTGTCTAGACCACAAATATTCCACACACTAGGTATTGCCACAACTTCTCCAAGGCATGCATTATAGCTAGCATTTCCTTATCATATATGGGGTATCCTTTTTCATGCTCTCTTAATTTCCTACTTTCAAATGCTATGGGGTGTCCCTTTTGAGAGAGAATAGCTCCAATCCCTTCACCAGAAGCATCACATTCTACAACAAATGGAAGAGAAAAAATAGGAAATGCAAGAAGTAGACAAGAGCTCATTACCTCTTTCAATTTCTCAAAGGTCCCTTGTGCTTCTGTTGTCCATTCAAAGGCTCATGCTTAGGTCAAATTGGTGAAGGGGGTGCAGACTAAGAGAATCCTCTGACAAACCTTCGGTAGTAGCTACGAATTGTAAAAAACCCTCTTAGTTGAGACAAATTCATGGGAGGAGGCTAGTTTAAGATAGATTGGATCTTTTGCTAATCGAATTGAACTCCTTTAACACTTATGACATATCCCAAATATAATATTGATGTTTCCCCAATCTCACATTTGGACATCTTCACAAAGAGAGACCATTGTTCAAGGATTCCCAAGACTATATCCAAGTGCTTCAAATAGTCTTCCCATGTTTCGCTATAGATTATAATATTATCAAAGAAATCCAACACAAACTTCCTCAATTGTTTACCAAAAACATGATTCATGCATGATTAGCAAGTTATTAGAATGTTGGTTAGACAAAAGGGCATAACCAGGGACTCAAAATGACCATAGTGACACCGGAAAGTAGTGTTCTAAATATCTTCTAAACATGCTCTAATAGTTGTGATAACATTTGTTGATTTAATATCTAATATTTTTAATAATGTAGTACTAGTAGTTGTGACTTTAAAGTTGTGAGTGTTGATCGTGAATATTCATAATTGAATGAAATGTATTCCTCATATCTAAAAGCAACAAATGAGTGTGATGACACATCAATGTATAGATAAAAACATGACTTAGTACACAACTACCAACCTAACATTTTTTAGACACCTTTTAGACACCTCAACAAAAAACCATGTTGATGTGACATCATATTTTATTTGAAATTGTCCAAATTAAATTTTGAGAAGTTGTACGACATTAAGATGCTCAACCCTTCTAACTATTTTCTACGCATAATTATTTAGGCTACTTTATGATTATTAATATGCATGTCCTCGCTATCGAGTTCTCATGTTTTGACTGCTCCTTCAGGGCAATGGCTATCGAGGCAATAAAAATGCATGCCCACATACCATCGCCTTATCCATGTATCCCTTTCCTGCATGCCCATAACAGTTCTTGTTAGGGTACTATTGCGTGTGCTGCAGGTTTTTTTGGTTTTATGTGCCTACTTACTTTTTTACAATGATTTTTTATTCTCTTTTTACTTTTAATTTTCAAAATTAAATGTGTCCATAATTTTTATTTTACATTTGATTTTTTTCTTTAAATATAATATAATATTTTTTATTTTAGATTTAGATTTTTTTTCTATATAATATAATATTTTTATTTTTATTACATTATATTTTTAATATATAATATTTATTTATATAATAAAATATAAATATTAAAAATATAATGTAATACAAATAGAAATATTATATTATATAGAATAAAAACTTAAATTTATAAGTATATTTTAAATTTATAAGTTTACAATATATATTAATATAATTATATTTATATAAAAATATTATATATATTTATTACATTATAATTTTAATATATAATATTACATAATCTATAATATATTTAAACATTATATTAAATTATTAAAAAAAATATAAAATAATTTTATATTCTCTCTTTTAGCTGTTTATTTTTCAGTTTCAAAATTAAATGTGTATAATTTTTATTTTAGATTTGAGTTTTTTCTTTTTCTTTCAGTATATTATAATGTTTAATATATTATAGATAATGTAATATTATATATTAAAAATATAATGTAATAAATATTAGAATATACTATAGATTGATATAATAATATTATAAATAATATAATTATATGTAATGTTTATATATTATATATTATTAGAATATTATGTTTATAGGAAAAGGGCTAAATTTATAAATACAACTATAAATATTACATTATATATATATATGATTTTTTTCTATATAATATAATATTTTTATTTTTATTATATAATCTATAATATATTTAAACATTATATTATAATTAAAGAAAGAAATAAACCTAAAATAAAAATTGTACATATTTAATTTTGAAACTTAAAAATAAATAGCTAAAAGAGAGAAGACTATTATTGAATTAGTTGTCTTTTGGCAAATTAAATATTTTAATCTTTAATCCTCGTCTTTGTGAAAATTAATTCAATAATAGTCTTCTTTCATTGGAAAAATTCACTTCACTTTTTACTTGTATGTATCTTCAGGTAAAAATAATTATCCCTTTTATAACCCTCTGGTAAAAATTGATTCATTTGCCTTTTCACATAAAAATATTTTTGGGTAAAATTATTACCTAATTCCATAAAATTATCTTACCTCCCAACACAAGCACTTTAAATCTTCGGCAAAAAAATCATTACTTTTCAATATTATTGCACATTTTGATAAAATAAAATTAAAATAACTTTTAAATAAATAAAAATGCTCTTTAAATGAAATAAAATATAATATATATTGTAAGAGTTATAAATTTAAAATATAATTATAAATTTAAATTTTTATTCTATATAATATAATATTTCTATTTGTATTACATTATATTTTTAATATTTATATTTTATTATATAAATAAATATTATATATTAAAAATATAATGTAATAAGAATAAAAATATTATATTATATATAAAAAATCTAAATCTAAAAAAAAAATATTATATTTAAAGAAAAAAATCTGTGTTGTTCACTGTTCGCTGGTGGTTGATGGATGTGTAGTCTCTTCCTTCTCTGTCTTTGGCAAATACCTTTTAACATTGTTTCAATAAAAAAAATTAAAAAATCAAATGTAAAATAAAAATTATGGACCCATTTAATTTTGAAACTTAAAAATAAAAAGAAAATAAAAAATCATTGTAAAAAAGTAAATAGGCACATAAAACAAAAAAAACCCTGCAGCACACGCAATAGTACCCCTGACAAGAACTGTCATGGTCGTGCAGGAAAGGGATGCATGCATAAGGCGATGGTATGTGGGCATGCATTTTTGTTGCCTCGATAGCCATTGCCCTCATTCACTAGCCTATGTCCTACCTATTTAGAGCTATATTTGTCCACGGAGTCGAATTGTCGTACTTTTTCTGGGGGACATTGGTGACGTGATTATGAGGAGGATTGAATTCCATTGTAAAAGAGCACCTACCCACTGCCTTGTTGTACTTCCCTACTCCTTAAAACCGCAAAAACAATATTTCCTTTCATTGGCCAAGCATCCCTTCCCTACCCACCGCCTTGTCGTCCTTCCCTACTTAAAACTGCAAAAACAAGGTTTCCATACTAAGTACTGACGTTGAGCTCTATATGTGTTTCTGGGTAGCTTCCTTTCTTTGGCCAATCATCATTTCTTGAGGAGAAGGAATTAATGGGGAAAGGAAGGATCGAAGTAAAAAAAATTCAGGACAACAAGAATAGGGTAGTGACGTTCTGCAAACGGCGAGCTGGCCTGATGAAGAAGGCGCGGGAGCTTTCCGTTCTGTGCGACGCCCAAGTGGGTCTTGTTATCTTTTCTCAAACTGGCAAGCTCTCACATTTCTCCGGCCCCAGGTACACCATCTGCTTCTAACTCTCAAATGCAAACCTCATACAAGGTAGCTTTTAGTGTATTAGCTTGCTATTATAGAAGCTGTATCGTTTTAGCTCGATATGTTTCATAGATTAGAGATTTTCAGAAGGCGAGCTGGGGCAATGAAGAAAGCGCGGGAGCTCTCCGTCGTATACGTCGCCCAAGCGGGCCTGATAATCTTTCCTCACTTCACCAAGCTCTTTCATTTTTGAAGCCCCAGGTGGGCCTAGTTATCTGCTTCCAACTCTCTCACCCGAAGCTCAGATCAGGCAGCTTTCATTAGACCAGCTTGCTATTAGACAAGTTGTATAGAAGCTGATATGTTTCATAGATTTAGATTTCGACCACTTGCTCCGAATAGAGAATGTAAGGAAAAGAAAAACGTGAGCCTCTCAGACGAACATCAAATGGAGCTTTCCACGTATACACGTTTCTATCTATTTCCTGAGGTTGAATAAAATGGTGTTTTTTGTGTGGCATATTTTCGGTATTCAATAATTATATCAGTAAAACAAGAAACTTAAGGTAGGTACAATTAAAAAAAAAACCTGTTATCAACTTAAGTAGCTGTGCGAGATCTGGCAACTCTACGTATTTTTTTCAGAACGATAGACTGCCCTCTTTTTAGTACTTTTCTGCTAATTTATGACTTGCCAAGTTTATTTAGGTGAAAATGTTACGTAAACAGCAAGTGGGTAGAGAATATTTTCTACAGAAGGCATTTGACACTTTTGATGTTTTCTTTATTTAAAAGAGCGAATGGACCAAAAGCAACAGTACAATGATCTTCGAGCAGATCTCCCCAATGCGTGGTCTCTTTCCACCCATCTGGGTCACTTTTGCGTGGGAATAGTGAGGCTATGTTAAGGCTATGGTTCCAGAAAGGACTCTGCTCCTCCCTCTGTAACCAATTCGTTCACCCACAACCCCTATATTATAAGCTCGGAGAGAGGAAGGAGAACGATCCACTCTCACTAAGATTGGCAAAATCTCGGCTGCTGCTTTATGTGAAGGAAGTAGACTATTGAAGAGCAGGCGCACGCTATTAAACTATTCATTGAATGGATTAACCACCCAATTGGCTCGTAAATAATCCTCTTCCCGCTCCCGCTCCCGCTCATCTGGAATGGCTAAGGCAAAAGGGTGAGCCGGAAATATAAATAATGGGAATGGGGAATGGATACAGTCATGGATGGGAGAAATCACATTACCAGGGTTGTTGCTTTAGATCCGATAAGATCCATTCCAATCCCTTCATATATCGTAGTCTATATACCTCATTTCTTTGAATCGGCATTTTCTAGTTGGAAGTGTTCCCTTTTGTCTCCCCACCCTTTACTAATCAATCTTTTTGTTAGTTGCTGTTAGACTAGCTAACTGGATGACTGTTAGTTAGCTGGATGGGGGCCCTCCAACCTGCGAATATGCCTCACCTAAGCCTCACCTCCTAGCTTGAAAATCTTTCATAGATTGCCTGTCTGCCCGCTTCTATATCAGTGCCGCTAAGAGGGGAAAAAAATTAAGGTAGGATCAAGATGGAGCTTATCAGAGGCCTAGAGTTCTAACCTTGTGTGGCACTAGCTTTTCAATACTAAGTCCCCTAGCGTGGACAAGCCTTTTCTTAAAACCTAGACTACGCTTCTTACTTGCAGGTCAACTTGCCCGTTGTAGAAACAATTTGTTCCACTTTCCTAAGTCTACTCGATACAGTAAACCCAGAACTAATAATCCAATGCAACAAAGCAACATAAAACTCAAACACATAGTACCTACTCAACATATTTGGGTAAGATGGTTTACTTGACTCAGCATATTTGGGTAAGATGGTTTACTTGATTCATTCAAATGGAGACTTACATCCACGTCCTCAAACTCACCATACCTTAGCTCATCCTCTCATGTATGCAGGTTGGGCGCTGCCGACAATGCCTGGAACACTTACAGACAATATGAACATCACACCTAAAGCAGCCCAACAATTCTCCATGAAGGTGTCCTCAGTCGATGACAAGAACATTCCCTTCACGCTGTTTCGAAAGGTAACTGTGCTCACATTCAATGTTCACTCCATTCTGTGCTCGCCTCAGCCCACGACAAGAAACCTTCCAACAATGCTTCAAGATTCCAGCTCATCCTCAACTCGAACTCGCACAACACCTCTACGCTCAACTATTTCCAAAGAGTTCGCCCTCCTTTTCAAGATTCTATACAATACTGCTCTGTTAGGTCTAATGCAACTCAGGTTTAGATTCCTTCCCAAGAACATCCAGATCCAAACCCATCTCTATGTTCCAGCTCCAGCACTCTGTATGATCCATGCTTCAGCTGCTCGCATTCCTCACGAGCCTTAACACAACGAATCTCAATCTCAAGCCCAGCTCCTCAAGACCCAACTCAGGCTTAACACAATTCCGTTCATGGGTCGAGACTCATCCTCAACTTCCCAACTCAATGTAGAACTCCTTAGATCAATGTAGAACACCCTAGAACTAACACCTCCAAGAATGCTTCTCATGACTCAGTTGCTTGGAATTTGTAGTTAGTCGGCAACCTCCCTTCCTCCCCTCAAATGCACGAACATGGCCTCAGTCCATTTCTGAAGTGCAAGAACTCACTGCCCAACCCAACAGACATCCACTAAGCTCCTCTTTGAGCTCACCCAGAACTTAGCATCCTCGATGCACACTATTGTAATACCACATCCCAATCCATCCTATCTTGCAGAGATACTATTCCCAAAATACAATATGCCTAAGCTCGTAATGATTATCTCATAAACTCTGTGTTGGAGTATTGAGTATGTTTGGGTATGTTTGAGTATCTTCGACAATGAGCTTGCCTAACTTATATAAGCTCTGCAGCCAAACAACATAGCCATTCAAATTCCAATCCGTGTGATTAATGGATCTAGCCTTGCCAACCATATCTCCAAGTAACTCAAGCTTCGGCCCTCTACCAAAGCAACGCGTCTTACCAAGCTGTTACACATCCAGCGTTCCCAAATCCATCCGTCAGATTTCTTGACATCTGTCATAACGGACTCCTAAGCCCTGACTTGACACGTAACCTGTTCTGAACGCAACACTATCGGGGTCCCCACCTGTTATTCCATATTCGATGTTATTCATTTGCAACTCGCATGACACAACTTGTCCCCATGCTTTTGCAAATCTTTCAGGATCCTCGTCGCAATTCGAGTAGCACAATCAGACATTCGGATTTTATGCAGACTTACTGGCTCCAATTGGACATTCAATCAGACATTTGAACTTTATGCAGACTCAGTGGCCCCAATTGGACATTCAATCAAACGTTTGAACTTTATGCAGATACCCTTATAGAGCCGATATGAGAAAGAACCAGGCATGGTAGAAGCTCTCTTGTTTGAGGTAAATTAATTTGAATCGCTAGACTCATTTCCATCGAATGCGATACCTTTTGCCAAACTTATTTGAAATAAGATTTTAGCCCTATGGATATATCTTCAAACATTGTCACCACATATTTGTACAAAACAATGAACTAATCGGTTAGTTAGGATATATAAAGTGGTTTGGATCTATCAAAGAATATTTAAGACATGTAATTGAATGTAAAACATCTTGATAAACTTTATTATTGCAGAGTCAAAGTCTACAAACATCTAGATTTGAAATTAATTTTTAATAAGTGGAATTTATGAAGGCTTTTTGTGTTAGGTATCTACTTGTCTTGTTTCTTTTAGATGTGAACAACCCTTATACAATCAATTTGAGTGGATGTTTGAGCTTTGATACATCAATTTGAAGTTTGCTTGTCCACATCTAGTGGCCTTGAGAGTTTCATTAATCAAATTCTAGAGGAGGCCTTGTATTTGTAGTTCACTTTGCTTCATGCTTGTGTTCTAGGCAAGCCCATAAAATCCTTTTGCAATAGAGCTCAATTAGTGGCCTCAAATTTGCAATATTTATACACTCAAGTCCATGGTGCTTGAGTGAATTTGAAGAGGGTAAACAATTGATATTTTATTTGATATTCATCAATAATATTTAAACAAGGAGGATGCAGTTGTAAAGAGGATGTATTTGTAATAACTGCAATAACCAACCAATGCACTTGCTAACCAACAATATAATTAAATAATTTCTATGCTATCATTCCCCCCTTATTACGTTGTTCTTGCAAAAGTACCCCTAAAAGCTCTAATCAACCTTGGTAAGGGACCCACCTTTGAGGCTTACATATCAAAACTTGTTGATTACATATATACAAATTCATGAGAAGATCTTTCCTTGAAGAAACAAATCTTGAATCAAGTGGAACTGCATCAATATACCTCGTGACCCTTGGAAAGGTGTAGCTTTGAGTTGAATTCCTGAGTTCTTAGACTATAATTTTTTGAACTCTCAAACCACTAATTCCTGAATTATTTGACAACAATCCATATTGAACTATGACAAAACTCCATCAAGTTTTCTAATGACCCTTGGAAGGGTATAATTCTCGATCACAGTCTTGTAAACTTATTAGACAACAATTCATATTGAGCTTTAACACCAAATCCCTTATATTGAGCAAGAAAGAATAAATGGTTCTCATGCGAAGAACCATCTCAGTGTGAGAAGCTAATTTGCAATGATAGAAATTCCTCCATCCTTCATTGCCACCAACCTCTAATAGATCTTGTTACATATTATTTGTTTGATGTCTTGGATGAGTCTTTGGAGGCCTCATCAGGTGTAGCAAAGATACCCTAAAAATTTCAATCATAACTATTTGAATATCCATTGGTAACATTGATAAACTCATTTAGAACATACTCAACAATTTTATTTTAATATTTTGGAATGCACTTTCCCATGCACCATTCACTTGGATTTCCATAAGGTGAGCCTTCTTTTGCTTCAAACCTTTCATCCTCTTCACTTGAATGTGAGCTAAAAGCCTAATAAGATTGGCATACTTCTTCATCTTCTCAAGCTCAACCTTGATGCTCTTTTTACCATCTCCATTCTCATCTCTTTGCATACTTGGTGAAGGCCTTCTTATTGGCCTTGTATCAATTCTTGTAAAAGCACCTCCTTGACTCTTTGTTGAAATGTTGAGCCCACATAGTGTTCAACATGTGAAGACTACGGGGGGTTTTGATGTAGGACATCATACTTATAATCACCATGGGTGAAATCTCCACAATTGTCACCATCTTGTATATATCCTTATTGTGAAGCTTGGATATGAGCATCTTGACTTCTTTGACTATACGAGTCATGACATCCTTGTATTCAATGAACAATTTGTTAGGGGACATGAGAGTTTTCCCAAACATATTGTTGCGATCATTCTTAAACTTACTCACCATGGAAAACTTGGACTTTGGGTTGTGAATAATGTTAAGAGGGCCTACTCTTATTCGCTTCTCTGGTGAAGTCCTATCAATCTTTTGAAAATAAATATCAACTATTTCTCTATATACATGTGTAAATAATAGACAAAATCTACACAATGATGTTTCTTACTCTAGTCAATTTTATCTATTCTCAACATCAATATGTGCTACCATTTATATGAAAATGTATAACCATTTACTAAATTGTTCTCTAGTAATATCCTAACTACTCAAATAAATGATGAAGTCACCTAGATTACATGAGATGTTGCATTCAACATTGCATTAGGGGTCTTTTATATTATTTGTAGCTATCCAAAAACAAAGTGGAAGTCTTAGAATGTCATGCCCTCATCAACTTGTAACACTAGGAGGGAAAATCCTTGGTGGAGAACTGTGGATCACAACAACACATGGATTATGATGAAAGCAAACAAAAGGGTATAGGAAACAATACGTCAAGGATGTAACACAATTCAAGAGCATATAAGAGGTAAGGGATTGGTTGAGAGGGCTAAACAAGTCAGATAAATATATAGAGTCAAATATAAGGTCAGATAAAACTCGTGATGGGCCACATAAAACTAAAAGACTAATAGAGAACACTTGAGAGTGTCACGAGCTATACTATTCAAAAAGGAAATGAAATTGAAAAAGTATCAAAATTCAACAAGCTATTATTCACTAAGGATGCAATGCTTTATCATCTATTAAACAAACTTATGACATAACCTCCCTCAAGCACCATTGTTTCCCCAACATTATTTTAAGGCGAGTATCTCACCATTTAGGTGCCTTTCCAAGATCTTCATTATTGAGAAAAACTAATAATGGCAAGGGTCATCGCCATGGTTCAATCGTTTCACAGAGAGATTGACATTATTCAACCGTTTAATAGATGCTTTATCATCTATTAAACAAACTTATGACATAACCTCCCTCAAGCGCCATTGTTTCCCCAACATTATTTTAAGGCGAGTATCTCACCGTTTAGATGCCTTTCCAAGATCTTCATTATTGAGAAAAACCAATAATGACAGGGGTCATCGCCATGGTTCAACTGTTTCACAGAGAGATTGCCATTACAAGCACAAGATTACATTATTTGGATTCAAAGATAAAGAGGCTCTGATACTATATGAAGAGGGTAAATACTTGCTATTTTATTTGATGTTCATCAAGATTATTTAAACAAGAAGGATGTAGTTGTAAACAAGATGCAATTGTAATAACTACAATAACCAACCAACCGCACTTGCTAACCAACAATGTAATAAAATAAGTTATATGCTAATAGAATTAAATTTTGGCATGTGGCTTAGTAGTGGCATGGACAATGGCTTATGGGAAATAAGAGTAGCCACATGGAAAACTCTCCCAACTTTTATTGGTGAGAACTATCACAAGGTGCCAAAAGAGAATTATTTAAAAGTGGCATGTTACATTTCTAGTCAATATAAGTTTATACGTATTAGGTCTATACATGTATCTTCCCTATTTTTTTCTGTTGTGTGTTTTTCCTTCTTGATTATTTATTTCTTCTCCAACTTTTCTCTTCCCTTCTTCTTGTTAGACTTTCAAACTTTCCCTTATTGGCATACCCATTGCTCGACCCTTGATGCTTCATCTTATAGTTTGAGTCTTATGGTATAGTTGACCCTTGATCCTTGATACTTCTTCCTATGTTTTCACTCCCGTACTAACTTCCCAACACATGTATTATTTCTAGTTGTCTATTTTTTGGTGTCATCACTTTCAAAGTTGAATCATTATTTTCGATGATCATTGTTCAAATTTGAAGTTGTGGGTGTACTTGGTGGTTGACCTATTATGTCCGTGAAGGATATAAAAGAGCGGATGTTTTCATTTAGGATCAACATCTACACTTAACCAAATTCCCTTTAAAATATGGTTTGAGTACTTGTACTTGAGGGTGGGAATCCTAGGATGGAAACCCTAGTAATTTTATAGGCCAATCTCATAGAGTTTGCTTTTGAGTTTAATTTGATGCAAACTCCACTTGCATTGTATCAAATTAATTTTCCAATGTTGTTGTTATGAATTGGATGTTGTTGTAGAATCATTTGAATCTAATATAGGCATTATTGTAATGTGAAAGAGAGCAAGAATTACATATGTATTTGTTGTTCATTATAATAAGAAGATTGAGTGCTATGTTACTATTGTTGATCAAAGTGTAATAAAAACATTAATACATTAACAATAATTTAAATCATAGTACAAGTCTAAGATTTGATTAAATAAGAGGGAATGATAGTGTTTTTATTCAACTAATAAGTATTTGTTGAACATTAAGAATTATATTTTTATTATGGTTTTGCCCCCCTAGAAATTACATAAAGCCTTAAATGCTAGCACAAAGACACTCCTCAATGACCCAAAAAATATTATTATATTATTATATTTTATATATAGATGTATTTAGATAGTTTTTTATTAGATTAGTAGGGAATGGCCTTGATCCCATACAAAGCATACAACAAAGTTGAACAACCCAACAAAACATACTGGCCAAACATAGCAACCAGTCAGAAAATAGTAGGACAAGAACAACAACAAACAAACAAACCGATAGCAAGAAGAGAGCCACCAACAAAAGATAGAACAAAAATAAAAAACTAGAGAGAAGCAACTCAAGCTCCAGAGCTAGAACT
The DNA here is from genome assembly GCA_007258455.2 of Sequoia sempervirens. Classification (NCBI taxonomy): domain Eukaryota; kingdom Viridiplantae; phylum Streptophyta; class Pinopsida; order Cupressales; family Cupressaceae; genus Sequoia; species Sequoia sempervirens. Next base: position 17,415 of record VDFB02240979.1, read on the forward strand.
CAGTGACTTTGCCTCCAAGGGCTTGTTAATCGAAGCAAAGACCTTCTTAGAAGTACATTTCTTCTTACGTTGCACTAGAGAGGGTATTAACAATAGATTAACATTTTTTTTAGAATACTATTCCACGATAAATATTAACATCAAGGAAATGAATCTCAATAGTTTCATAGTTTATTATACTCTCTTACTATATGTAGTTGTAGTTTATTTTTCCCTCCTAAAAATTGTACAATTGCTAGTATTAACCTCTCTTGTACAAAAAAAGAAGTGAACTCTTACATATTAACAAATTGAAATTAAAAAATGATCACAAAAACACTTCAAACTCTTATGTCATACACTATAATCATGAACGACTAACCAACAACTTCTACTTATCAATACAACATACATGCTAATATAAAAAAAAGTTAAATGTAATGTTAATACTACCAACTAAATAGTGTGAATGATTAACTTAAACTCAAATTTTTAATTGCAACAGATAAATATAAATCAATGCTAAATAAAATTACATAACAAATAATATTTTGGAAAAGATATAATTGTTAGAGTTTTTATATGGCTCCCACCCTTGAAATAATGATATCCCTACAAAAAGAGATGTTCCCTAAAACAAGCTAGGCTAATAACACCAAGTTTGAACATCTATTAACAAGTAACATAGGAAGGGATAAACAACTTCAACACTCTTCATGATTAGTCACTAATTTTCAATCCACACCAAAGAGTTAGGGAAATTACACACAAGCGTCACATATTGAGAAGCCCTAGTTAAAGATGGGAAACACAAGCCAACACTTGGATAATGCATACATCAAACATGGTGGAGAGAGATCCTACAAAAAATAGAGATTGAGAAGTCACTCTCTACCTTTGTTGAACCCTTCTATTTGTCCCCTGAAATGATGCAATAATCTTCATCATGTCATAATAAAAAGTCTTTAAGCATCCAATTCATTCCATAATATGTCTCCCTTATCTTGACACTAGAAATCAATCAGGACTTAGTATTGTTGATTTTCCATGGACCATGGACATGTCCCTTCCTTCACCATCGCTTCTCTCATCTCTTCATCAAACTTGGCCACGACCATATCATCAAATTTTTCAAGGAGGAACATCTTAATAAGGAAATTTTTTAGCTCTATTTTAGGTACAAAAAATACTAAGTTTGATGAATATAAACTAGTTTGATGACATGTAGGTCCTAATTTCTCTAAGTAGACCAATGATATCAATGACATGACAAGGCCCTGACCTCTAAAATTCATTGAATTAAATCTCATTGCACAACCCTTGGAACACTTCCTTGACAAATGAAAGACTTTCTTCATGAAACTTGAAGGGCTAATCATTCCTCAACATCACTCAACCACTAACATCTTAGTTGGACTAGATAAAATAAAAGACCTTGGGCCCCACTACTTGATGAATCGATTATTAGTCAACCAATCTCAAAGCTCTCTATTATTCATCACCATCATTATCATAAGCTTCTTATATATAATTAATTTCCTTTTATCAAATAATGCACAAACCTCAATAACGTAGAGAGATTGGACACTGTTCAAAGATTCAAGAGTTATTAGATCTTCCATCTCACTTAAAGATCACGCGTTTTATAAGGATAGTGGCACGTGAATTTTATGTATGTATGGTAGATCTCATGTATGTATGTAGGAGGACTAACTTCAAGTTACCTAGAAAATCTCTTTATTTATTTTTAAAGTTTTCAACCTTTTTGCATTAAATTCATAATTATCTTCATGTAAGGTATTTGTTATGACTTATCTTGTTGTCTTTTCCAAGCAAAGGTAATTGGGTTCCAAGTAATCTTGGCATAAAACCATTCAAGCAAGTAAAATTTAGCTTAATCCCACCTCAAGTTTGCATATGTGTAAGGTTTTATGTCGGTGTCTTTTGAATATGCTCACATGTCTCTTGTGCCACCATGTATGTTTTTCTTTTTGCATTTGTCTCTTTCTATAATTGTCTCTTTCATGGCGATATTTTACTTCACCAATGATGCCACATGTTTCTTTATGTGAACATATTTGATAGCTACTAATTAGTCTAGAATTCTTGTTATGACTAATCTTAGGTGATTGTATAGCCTTATTTTAGATATGATAAATGACCTAGCTCCATATGGAATCATGTAGGTGTTGATCATTCCTTGGAATGGTTACTTGATTTATCCTCTTATTATAATCAAATAATTGTTCCAATATTATCTAGGCTCACTATTTTTTCCTTTTCCCTCTTAATATTTTTCACTTTTTTTTATAATATGGTTAGAATAGGAGCAATATAAGAGGTATTCTAGTTTCTTTAAGTTTGGTGTCTAAATGTTGGTAAAAACTTATGCTCTATTTGGGCCCCCTAACCCTGGCTGGCTCAAGATTAACTTTGATGGCTTGGCCAAAAGAAACTTGGGTCAAGCGAGAGAAGGTGGCATAATTCGTGACCATCAAGGGAAGTTGGTTTTGGCTTATGCAGTTAACCTAGGTTCACAAACTTAACTCTGTAGAGTTCTAAGAAATGCGCCATCTTGAGTTGGAATTCTAAGAAAAATTTAATGTATTCCTTATAATTGGTATAACTTGTCATAACCTATCATAGTAATACTGGTGCCCTTATTTGTTATGCTACTCTATTTCATGGATGATTTATGACATGCATCATAAGAGTTTCATAATGTTGGTCAAGATTCTAATGTAACCCCCAATAATCATGCTCTTACATGTTAGATCATATTTCATCAATAACTTGAACCATATCATATGATTAATGTTTTGATTCACTCTTACAACTCCTTACACATAATCTAAGATGGCTAACATGCAATAAAGAGTGCAACCTCAAAACGGGACACTTCATGTTTCATGTGAGAAAAAAACTAATAAACAAATAAAACAAATAGTAAATACATAACATTGTTAATGCAAGGTTGAGACACCTTTTCCCAATAGGTTGTATTTTCTTTATTGCATGAATTTCTAAGTGAATATGTTAATTTGAGATAATGAATTCAACTTTATTCAATATATTTTTTAACTAGTGGATTATATCCTTTAAAATGATTTTTCATTTTAACCTTCTGCCATACTTACCTATGATACTAAAACTCTTCTTTGATTAAAACAACAAAAAAATGTCCATAGGGTTATTTGGCATGTCAAGACCTAGTATTTTTAATCCTTCTTGAGAGATTCATTTCCTTTTAAGAAATGGGTTTGTATCTCTTTTAATTAGTTTATGCTAAAAAACCCCAACAATAGATGTAGTACTAGGAGGGTTGTAGCCTAAATTTGGAGAGCCAATTGCAAGGATGAAACCAAGAAAGAATGACTTTTGAACCATTTCCACTAGCCCATGGCTTCCCCAATTTATTATAATTCCAATTTGACCCCAAAAATCTTTTTGTTGACCTCCAAATTAATCCCTAGAATCATTCAATCAATCCTTTTGCTAATAATCAATTCTTTATTTTGTTAGTTGCACTGCATAATTAACTTGTCAATTTACTTTCATACTTCAAATCACATCTATGGAAACACCACAACATTGTTGGCTAGGGAGGAAAATTGAGATTAAGAAGTCTTGGATAAAATTTTCTAATATTGATGTTTTTGATAAAGTAAGCAACATTTACAGGGTGTTGTACCCTTTACATGGAGAGCCCTCGAGGCCAAAAAGAAGCTAGTTCAAAATAAGACATGAACTAGAAAGAGAAGCTAGACAAAAGGGAGGCGATCCCTTACAATCAAGAGCCACTAAGGCTCGACAGAATAGGCCAAATAGGCCACACACATAATAGAACCAAGGCATGAACAACCGACAGACAACATATCAAACAAAGGACAAGGACTAGACAACCCCAGAATCTGAAGGGGCAGATTTGACTCCCAAAACCTAAGGCCGAAGTTTGGGGAATCCCTTCTTTTTTCTTTGCACAATAGACTAGGAAGGCTCAGAAATGAAGTCTATCGAGTGAGGCAGGATGAGCGGATCCTCAACAACCACCAAGGACAAAGAGCCATCATGCAACAAAGCTGATAGCGCAGAAGAGGAGTCAGGAGCATTTAGAGGATTAGAAAAAGTGTTCATCGAATCATTTAGAGGATCAATAGAAGTGTTTATCGAGGGACGGGTAGGCTCTGCCGACACAATGACAACAATACGGGGAAACAATGGTTCCATGGAAGGGATAGCTAGAGGAGGATCCAGGGGAGACACAACCTCCAAGGAAGAAACAATTAAGGTGTCCTCCCTCGAGGGACCATTTCTAATATTGATATTAATCTATAAATACATGCATACTTTGTGTATTTAGGTCAATTTCTAGGTATATATTTGAATCCTATGTTTGGTGTGTTTTTTAGTAGTGAAATGGTCTTATAAAGTTATTCTTATATATAAATATTCATGTACTACAATTGTTGGGAAAATGTGTCTCAACCTTGCAACTGCATAAGTTACTATTGATAGGTAAGCGTGTAGGGGGTACCCCTTGTGAGGCGTTTGGGGGCCATGTGCCCCAACGAGGGAAACACTCCCAAAAGAAAAAATTTATGTATATTTTATTATTTTAAATATGGATCGTTCATCATTATGTCTCAAATTTGACGGTCAATATTTTGTTGGCTTGACTTGCTCTAGAAGGCAACTCTATTATATGAGGGTTGTGATGTATTCTAAGAGTCTGATAGAAATCGTGTTGTCTTTGGTTCTTTGGTTGGTGATACTCAAGTGAGAAGCTTGCTTTGCAAGTATATTGCAATATTCATATTTTTGAATAATATATTGGGTGACTTTTAGAGTGGGGTTTTTCTCCTGAAAGGGTTTTCCCCACATAAATTATTGTGTTGTGGTATGCATGATATTTATGTTTATTTTTGTTTAAGTTCATGTAACAGTTGAAAAGATTTTTAAAGTTTTGCATTATCCTCCTCTTATGATTAGTGTAGGAAGTTGTTTTGCTACCTTAGCTTCCAAGTACAACACTTAGATTTTTAAAAAATGATGTTACAATCTAGGATTAATTTTCATTCTAAATTATATGTAGATTTTTTAATCTATAGATATGTTTGAATGTTGATGTAAGGGAATAGAATGAATGACCAATAATCATCTAGTTATGCAATAAATCAAATTTATCTATTTTAAAATACAATAATACAATGAACCCAAAAGAAGGAAATATTTGCTTAAACCATGAATGTTGTGCCTAATTTCCTTGCAACTTAAGCTAAATGTACATAGGTATCTTAAGCCTTCAATGAACGTTAATCCATTTCAAGAGAGTATTCATGGCCACCATATTTGTGTGCCGTTTTCCCAATAAAAATATGATAGATAGGAGGATATTTAACATTGTGAGGAGTCGCTAAAGAAACAAGACCTTGTAAAATATTTGCACTATAGGAACACCTTTCTTGTGTCTTAGAAAATTAATATGCTAATTGACTAGGAGAATCTACTTGAGTAAATGTTTGAATTGAAGCTTGTCTAGTAACTATAATATTGTATTTAGCCAGGTTTTCTACATTATGAGGACTATTAAAGATATTATTATTGTTAGAATATGGGGGGCCATATTAGGGCTTAGATGAGTACTTCTTAATGGAATATTAGGATCACAAGTAGCTTGTGGCATAAACAATATCTAGTATACCAAAGGGTAAACAAAATTAGATTAGAAAAATACAAAATCAAGAAGTATATCATATATAAAACAACTGTAAAATGTAAAATAGAAATCCAATGCAAAGGTGGGTAGGGTGAGTAAGATACATGATATATAAATAAGCAAGTCAAACCTTATAATAGTGATGTATTAATAAAGAACAAAGATGAAAGGAGGATTAGACTTAATAATAAGATATATAATTTTGAAAAGCTAGATCTAGAAAGACTAAATTTTTTGATGAGAAACCTAATAGAAAAGTAGGTTGTGTAAGAATGGGTGGGTTCATCATAGTGCAAATATAAGAAAATCATAACCTTAATCTAGGCTAATGCAAAGATACATACAAATAAGCATAAATAACCTAGATTATAAAATAACATTTGCAAGAGTGGTAATTGATAATTGAATGCTATACTAAAAAAGTAATTAGAATTATAACAAGTACTTAGCTCTAGAATATAAACATGATTGAGTGAACATGATGACTTCAAAAAAAATATACATAAAATAGATATTATGAATATATGTCCTTTATTTAATAGATTTTTGTATAGGTAATTTAAGAAAGCATGTAGATGTTTATATGAAAATTTTGAGTAAATGTGGTTCCCTTTAGTACATCAATTGAAGTGGTCCTTTAATTATTTGTTCTTTTAATGCTCTAGGAATGCCCACAATTCTAGTAATATCCTTGATGATAAATGAATGCACATTGAATCCCTTTAAATATAAGTATATAGTAATGAGTGATGCAAATGTGTGTTTAGTTAGCTCATAATTATTAGTGAAATGGGTTACCCAAATTTAAATTTAAATTTTAGAAATTTAGGGTTAGAAATGTAGATATAGGATTGATCAAACAATTGGGATTGACTCACGATAGTGAAGCAATAAACCTAATGCAAGGATTTAATGTCTAGATATGGAGGGTGCTTGGGAAGACATGCAAGAATAGGCGAAGTATAGTTGGATATATGGGTATGTGTAATAGGGATAAGTGAAGGATAGGGGAATGAGCCCAAAATCTCAATAGATTGTGTCAATTATTAGTATATAGTTGTACTAGAACCTTATCTCAAAGTGGGAACAAAACTAAATGAGTATTGACATGAGTATGTGAATTTCACCATTACATTTCTATATAATTTACATGAAATTAAAGACCAAACAATTTTTTAACATGGAAAAATATCTAAACATGCCAAAATCCATAGTTTACAATCTTTGAGATGATAATTTAATTTGGGGAGTAACTCAAATCATCTAATTTTTACATTTTATATATAGTTTTAAATTTTTTTCTTTCAATATTTAAACATTTTTAAGGGCTTTTGGATTAGAATTTGGCTTTGAGAGTTTTGTGGGTGATTTGATGGCTTGTTCTACTATTGTTTAAAGGAATCTAAAGTAGTTCAAGATTTAAGATTTCTAATATATATGTAAAATTAATTTTTTGAGCTATAGGCTGAGTTATAAATTTAATTGGGGAGGTAATTTAGGTTTATAATAATGTATTCATCTAGCTATTCATTTCAACTTTGATACAAACATATGCTATTGAGTAGTGACCCCTTAATTCTCACTAATTTTTTTTAACCCTTTAATTAAACTTAAAATGTTGAAGGTATAATAAACCTCATTCACCTTGATAAATTTTACCTCTTTTACACATATTCTCAATTAAAATAAAATTGTAATATTTGGGTATAAAGATAGCCACGTAAGATCAAAGAGAGCTTCAATAAAATCACAAGGGAGATCCAAAATGAGAAAACAATTCTATTATACTAAAAGATGTAAATATACAAGTGGAGGTCAATATATTATTTACATGAGTACATAAGGTGGGTATATATAGTATACACCACCAAGAGAGATGAATGCACAACTAATATGGGATAAAGGAAATGCACTTAAACATGTAGTAAAACTCCACCAAACAAGGAAAGTAAAAGTCACATAAAGTATTTATTCAACCTACCCAAGCAAGCTTATTCTATCCTAAATGCAAAATACAACAATGTAAATAAGTAAATGCAAGAAAATAAATAGACACCAACAATAATTTCTAGTTTTGTTTAATTCCATTGAGTTATTCTATTATACATTAAATCTAAAAATAATGTATTATCACCTAAATATAAAATTAAATCAAATCAACTTTAATTAAATTTTAACATATATTATGTGAGCAAGAATCATATGATTTTTTTAATCCAAACACGTGCTTCTAAAAACTTCCAAGGCTAGAGTAGATTAAAATAAATGTATAGTTGTCTTCTTAGCATATATTAAATGATATAGTCACTACTACCACGTCCTAATGATCATGAATTTTTTTGGGCAGGGACATGGATGTAATTATGCAAGCATATCATGAACATGTTAAAAATTGTGGTAAACTTCCATATAAATTTGAGGTATGGCCTCTTTCCTATGGTTTAGAAAGAATTGTTTATATCAAATATAAAGATTTTTTTTTGCATGTGTTTTGTTTCTCAAAGATGGTATTTTACACACACTTGAATCCTAACATCTAAAAATTAATTATATAAATAATTACTTAAAACTCAAGTAAACTTTCTAGTTATATTATAATATAGAATAAACTATCATGTGATGGTGGAGACCCTTAATAAATAGATTATTTTAGAATTTGTGGATATATACATGTTGCATTGTTTAGGTGCTTGTAGTAAATTTTCTTTTATTATAGAAAAACTCATCTTTGTTAGATTATGTGAAAAATAAGAAGAATTAATATTTAGTCTACAAAATAGACACAAAAGAAGAAGAAATGAAGTGTTCCGATGAATGAGCTCTATAATATGTAAATGTTCAAAAGATAATAGTGACAAAAGCAAGATGAATAAATAAAAATCTCACAATATTATCTAAAACCATGTAACGCGAATGAACAAAAATAGAATATGTGAAGTGGAAAATATGCTTAATGATGAATGTAGCTTTTTAAATATTGTAAAGTAGGGAGTAACTCCTATGAAGGATACCATCAATTCATTCCATGACCCACTCATAATAAAATATGCAAGCTAAACCTAAGTGTAAGAAATGGGTGAAGAGAGGATATTTGGCAATTGTAACCAAATTAGGTAGCCATCCACATAATAATTCCTCATATATGAGAAGGCCCCCAAAGAGAGGGGGTATCCATAGCAAGTAGCCTTCTATACTCCTAAGAAAGCTCACAGATGAAGAAATTTGGTTTCTATAAATGGTTTGTTGAAGATGTTAATATTTTTATAGTAGTTGGGTAGTAGTGGAGATCAATGATCTATCTATATGCTTGGTATGTTGATGGTGGATCGGGTTCCATGACATGTTAGTAGCACTTTGATTGTAAAAAATATGCTAGATGATTGACAAAGCTAGATACAAAACTTGGTGATACTATGTTAAAATAAATAGCCCTAGTGGAAACAATCACATCCCCTTGATACTCAACCTCAATCAAATATGGAATTATCTCTATAATTAGTGCAAATGTCTTTAATGAAACTTATGTTAGTTTTTCTTTCACAACATGCACTATTTTTTGTAGAGAAAATATAGAGTTGTATTGCTTGTTTATCTAATTCAATTGGTTTTAGTTTTATTTAAAGTATTTGAAAGTTTCATTGATATCTTAAGCTTGCTAATATTTCCTTTTATTGATGTTATTCTATTGATTTTTTATTCATTTCTTTAATAATCTTAATCAAATTAACTTGATTTTATGTGCTTTTTGTGGTTCCCCTTTTTAGATCTTTTATTGTGTTTGGAACATTCTTAGATATATGATTTTAAATGACTTGTTTTTTGATGTGTCTATTTAAAGTTTGAAAGTCAAAGTGTTATCCCAAGTTTTGTAAGTCTTAAAAAACTTGGAATTTTATGCTATCTAGAATCAAAATGTTATCCCAAAAGAGTGTTTGAAACATGCTTCATGAGATCAAGACAAAGCCCATAATTATACATGTTTTATATATCATCTCACATGCTTTCCTTTAGACCGAATAAAATTTATAAGTCCAATCCAAAAGTTAAATTTAATTGATTGAGGTAGTCAAGTTTATGAGAATTACATGTAAATTCTATAGCTCTTGAATCATATATATCTATATTTCAAATCATTGTCTACTAAAACTAGATTGTACCCTTGCTTTTGACTCCATAGTACCATACCATTCTAGATCAAAATTTAATTTTAAATACACCCAAGCGAACAAGATAAGTTTGTAAGATAATTTAAGTGTGGCATGAAAGTAACTCAAAATCCATATTTCAAATGATGATATGAAATGTGTTTTAGTTGGCTTTTTACATTTGGCCTTAAAAGCCTAAGTATAGCATTATAGCTGAGAGTGCTTAAAATTGAGTTCAACATACTCATAATGTTTACAAATGAACTTTAGAGAATTCAACTAGTGAAGTTTATGGATATCAAATAATTTATATAAACATATTTCTAAAAATTTCAAGCTTGGTGAATTTAAATTTATTTGTGATGATGGAGAGAGGTAGACATATATGTTTAAATGCTACAAGAAACATTCTTTGATTCAACATGATAAAAGTGTTTACAAATGCCTCATTAGGTAGAGTTTGTTGAGAGCATAATGAAATTTCTAGAAACTTAGTCGACATGTCAATAATGAAAAATTATTTCAAATATTTAATAGTTTTCACCTATTTTAGAAACATCCTAAAATATTATTTGCTAATTTTCCTATTTTATTTAATGATTGAAGGTAACAATTTTTTTTTATGGGAGAAATTACTCTATTATTCCAACACCCTCCCTTAATTTTTGCCACTAATTATTTCAACATCTATAACACCCAAATCCTATCATAGGTGCTCAAAAGTCTTCTTTTATAATTCCTTTGTGAATATATTTTCCAATTGGTCTTCATATGCATAAAAATCCAAACATATTTCTCCATTGTTGACTAAATCTACAATGAAATCCAATACATAGTATTAATGTGCTTACTCTTCTTGTGAAGAACATAGTTTTCCGATAATGCAATCATTGATTTTTTATCACAAAATATTTGTGTTGGATCCTTTTTCTCATATATTAAAGTTGGCAATACTCTATGCATCGAAATTACTTGACACACTACTGATGTTACTGCTACATGCCTTATTTTTGTTGATTAAATTATTCCTATAGGCTTCTTTTTTTATACCCATGAGATTACTTTACCTAATATAGTATTACTTGTATTTTTCTTGCTACATATGCATTGCCAAAGGTAATTTTGCCCACCTCAATGAGACATAGTCTTGTATGTGAAAGAGTTTATGAGAGGCCATCTGATTGCAAATTCAAGAGGGCCATTTCAGCTATCCTTCAAAAAATAATTTAGAAAGTGTATATACTGAAATCACATATACAATATTTTTTATAAGATAACTTCATATTTATTTTCAATATATATTTATTTCTATAGGTAAGATGTGAGTTTTATAGTCTTACGAGAATTTGTTTTAGCCTACACCGGGTGAGATCATAGAGGAGGGATCTCATCCCCACAAATTCATACATACATCTATTTTATTCAGTCATGATCATACCAAACCATTCAAAACATAACCTATGTTGCTTGATATCACTAACAATAACCAAATCTACCCTTAGAAGAAACAATGTTGAATTTTGAAAATTTTCAAACAAGTGCTCCAAAGCATCAAACAAGAGGTTTTGGTTGCCTATCCGTGTTGTTAGCAAAAAATAAAACTAAAACCATCGTACTTGTATCTTGTGATCATACAGTTTTATTTGAAATTTTGGTGCCCAATCTAGACTGAGCTACCTACTATAATTTGTTCTTGATTTCTTCAATGCTGCAGATTTTTTTTGTTTTCTACACAATGTGTTATTCTTTACCCTCCCCATTGTTTTGTGCATCTGAAAGTTGAAGGGAAGATTGAGCGGATGTGCACCCATCACTTGAGGTGTGAGGGCCCAATACACACTCAAGGGATTTTGAAGTATGGTTAACTGATGTATTTATTGTAGTTGCTTGAGAATGCTTTGTAATGGAGGTAGCGCTAACCACTAGTGTAGTTGAGCTTCTAGGCACCACTTGCGAGATTTTCTCCATCCTTGCATTATTTTTTGGAGAAGATACTTCCTTCTTGGGTGAACATTCTACAATATAGTGTTTGGGGATGTAATATAGAATTTTTGTCGCCACTTGGGGTTTTA
>VDFB02240985.1:0-19359 GCA_007258455.2 Sequoia sempervirens
TAAACCATCCAAATAGAAATTAAACAACGAATCAATAATGGTTTAATTTTTAACTAACTAACATCTATAACAACAAATGTAAATTGAAATTTAGTAATTTTCCTCATACCTTCCCTGTCAGAGCCATCGAGGTTTCTATAGTAGATGAAACATCGATCTCCATTTCCCTCATCACATTCAGAGGTGTTTCGGCTTCCAACATCTAAAAAATAAAACAACAAATTATTCAATCACAAAAACTACAATAGCGATCCACATCATGAATTATAATCTATGAGATAATGAACAAAATTTTAAGTACTTATTAAACTATATTTTTCTGACTATCATGCTTACTATTTTCCCTATCCATATATTGTTTGAAAGCATGTGTTTTTAGGCTTTTACCCATTGCAACAAGCCACTAAACCATTTGATAAAATGCTTTTGTAGACATGTACAATAAGTATGGTGGCATAGAGAAGGTAGTGAATTGTTTGAACAAATGCCTCAAAGAAATAGGGTCTCATGGTGATGGAATGCCATTACAAACAAATGCACGTTATGGAATTCCATCGCCATAAGACTACATTTATTTCAGGAATTTTTTCTAACAGTTCATTTGATTCTCTATGGTATTATTGCTTACTATTATGCTTTGATAGAAATTTTTCCAAGCATCCATAGTTTGGTGGTATCTATGGTATTATTGCTTACTATTATGCTCAAAAAAGAGTGATTTTGTGAAGGAAGTGTATGTAGAACTTTGGGGCAGCACTATTTGAGGATGGAATGAGCATGTATAGGGATAAATAATCCTGATAGAATTGATTATAAGCTTTTGATAGGTCAGGGCATAATATTTTCAATAAGCCCTAATTGATTGCAAGGAAAGTGAGGGTTTTATGAAAAGGGGTTTGAATGAGTGAGAGGAGACCTGAAAGTTGAATAATCTAAGGTTTTCCTGGTTGTCTTTTGACTTTTTGGAGGTTTCAAGTGTTGGTTGTTTGTTTGGAGAGGTGTCTCTTTAAAAAAGAGGCCAAATTGTGGCCTAATTCAATGTTAAAAGCCAGATTTGGGAGAGTTGCTCTAAAAGAGTTGCAAGTAAGTTTCAGATATGTGAGAGCAGGCCATAATGGGTGCCTAGTTTGGAGCATAGATAAGGCAGTGAACTATTTCAAAAGATGCCTCAATAAAATGTGGTGTCATGGAATGCCATGACAAGTAAATGAAATTGGAAGTTGTTCCAAGAAATATTACTTATGCTATGTGAAGTAATTGCATCACTACTTATGTTGACTTTCTAAACAACTATATTGTAGTTAAAATTTTGTGATCTATCAACATCTAGTTATTAGTTATGTAATGTGAAATAATGCTTTGAGTTTGAATGATGTGAAATGTAACGTAATCAACAATATGAATATAAAGTACACAAATCTATTAAGTACAATTCATTATTTAAACTATTTATTGTATTACCTACGTGAAGGTTTGACTAAATCCACTAGCACTGGGGGGTGTTCCCTTGAAACCTCCAATATTAGCCTATTCAACATCCAAAATCACATACTAAAATACCATTCGTAAAACAATGTTATTAACATGTAATAAATTTATAATTTTTAACTAGTAACATACCCCATTGATAGGTGTACTACATAAATAAGTAGGTGTAGGGCTGGTGTATCTAGTATCAACACTGTGACCTTGCAATTTTATTAAAATCATAAAACTAAATTAGTTAATCTTACATTTCAAAATTGAAATTTAATAAATTAAATTCAACGAACATGCTAACTTTTACTTGAGTATCAATGCCATAGATTTCATACAAAATGTCAGCTGTCCTCTCCATCTCCATAGCTGCAGATAGATCATGTGCAACAACCTCCTGAGTGTTGGTGGGGTCATATGAACAAGTCACCCCGCAAGATTGACACACATGGGATCGAAGCCCACTTGTCAAAGACTCCCCTAGATGGTGTTGTACAAGAGGGATAGCATGTTGGATGACACTCTACATCAAAGAGTTCATGACCTATAGAGTCTCTATGTCGACACTCTCCTTCATGATAGAAGGGATGACAGTGTGCTCATGATGTAGCCTAGTGAGAGGTTGTCTCACTTGCTGAGTAGGATCTAACTGTACACCGATTCTATCTTGTTTTGACCCCCACATCTCCCTTGGAAATCCCTCATATCAAAATAATTTGGGATTTTTTTCAAGAGGAACTTAGCATATAGTTTCGTGATGAAATACTGTGGGACTTCACAATTGTTGCATGGTGGGTCATCAAAAACCATGTACCACCTATCCTAAAAATATTTCCTAATCTCTTGGTGGTGGCACCAAAGAATAGGAAACCTCTTTGTATTGAGGGAGAGATTTTCATTTGACCATGGGTCAGTGAATAATGTGCACAAATTACCTTTTGTAATTTTTAAATCTTTAACATCATTATATGACAATTTATCTTGGTAAAATCCCTAGTCACCTACTTCCTATCCTGCCAACCAATTAATTGTTTGCTAATTGAATCTACATTTTTAACATATCTTGCAATGAAGTTTCCAAGGTCATTCTTTCCACAGTTGAATCATTTGGATTGTTCAACCTCTTGATTAAATCCTCAATTTGCTTTTTATTGTTGTCAATTTCACCCATTAAATTTTGTTGAGTGCCAGGAGGGTATTGAGGGATTGGTGGAGGAGGTTGTTGTTGGGGTTGAGGATTTTGTTATTCAGGATTTTTTTTTTGCTGTGGATTTTGAGGAGGGTTTCTAGGTTGATTAAAATTTCCTACAAATTAAAAAAATAAATATCAAATATAACCTAAAACTAATTTTAAAAAAAAAAATAATAATCCTTACCTATTTGACCTCCTTGTCGATGTGGCGGCATCCTGGTGATGAATCAACAATTGTTGATGAATATTTTTTGCAAAAAAGCTCCTCCTAGAACACAAGTGTGGAATTCTAGTGCTTTTTGTCATGGGCAAGAAGAGAAAAACATTTAGAAATGAAAATGAATTCAGCCTCTCTTTTTTTTGCTTTTAACATGTCATAACACGAGCACATTATAATGCACTCGTGTCATGGCTTTGTGGTGGCTGAGCCTCAGGCTCAAAATTCCAAGCCATAACATGAGCACATTATAATGTGCTCACATTATGAGTTTTCAATTTTTTTTTAAAAAAGTGGCCACAAAATTGTAACCCATCTTCATGCACTAGCCTTGATCCTGGACCTGAAAGAGCACAAAGATCTTGACCTTTATTTCCTAATGTAGATACTTGACCTTTGTCCTTTTTAGACTATTTTGAAGTAGAAGGAGAAGAAGATTCATACATTCTAGAAGGAAAATCAATGTGATTCCTTTTGAGAAGATTTTTCAACTCATCAATATCCTTCTTATAACAATAGTGTTCTGCATGTCCATCCTTCTTCCAGTGTGCACAAGTAAGCCTCTCCTTAGATGATTCCCCTTTGGAAGAGGATTTTTTCTTTGCTTGATTTGAATGTGGATTATTGTTTTCTTTATTTTGTTTCTTATCTGATTTTGATTCTTTAACATGACTAGCCAACAATTCCTGAGATTGAGACGTCTTGATGAGAGCCATTGAGATAAGCTTTTGTTGCTCATGTATCAACATCTCAGAAAATGATGCAACTGAAATTGTAGTATATGTAGACCCCATAGTCAATCTATGAGTATGAAAGCTAGAAACAAAAGAAGCATAATCAGGAGCAAGTTTGTTCATTGTATTGTAGACCATCTGAATGTCCTTATCAATTCCACATGCTTTACATTGCTCCCTTAGATCATTAACCTTAGTGATGTAGTCTTGGATGCTGTCAAAGTTCTTAGGATCAAGATTCATCAAATCATTATCAATTTGATAGCCTCTTACTTCATCTATAGTACCATACAATGTTTTCAATTTGTCCCAAGCTTCATGATAATTTTTACATGATTCAATTTGGAACAACAAATCTTGAAAAACAAGTCTACAAAAAATGCCCAAAACACCCAAGAGCTTTGGTATGGTTGATCATCCATTTTAACTTTTTATCCACATTTGTAGGTTCAAGTACCTTATTTTCAACATATAGAGTGTGACCTTATGTTATTAGAATACTCCATGCATTTTGATGCCATGTTGAATAATTATATGATGTGAGCAAAGGAACCTAAAAATGATCAATGAAAAGACAAAGCTGAAACAAATAGATCAAAACAATGCACCAAGAGACCCCCCACAAATCACTCAGTTAAGAAACCCTTGAAAAATATATGATTTGGCACTTTATATTTAGTGCATTTATAGTTGCTAGATGCCAAAAACAACAAGCTAGACTTGATCTTAGTTCTTACAAATTCCAAAAAAGGCCACAAAACCAAGTACAATTTTTGGTACAAAATGAGATCAATCTGATCATACCACTGAATAGTACACTTTTTAAAAAAATTACACCCAAAAATAGTATCGTAGGAGCAAGATATGAGCTCCCAAAGTTCCCAAAATGAGGATGAAACAAAAACACCTATGAGAATTTGCAATTTCTGGAGAAACTAGACACCAAAACCAAGAATTGATTGCACCATTGTGAAGAGTGAAAAATTAGACCAAATCATAAAAAAATGCTCGAAAAAAGGAGTCAAAATAAGCAAGATATGAGGCTTCAAATTTTTCCTTCCAAAATGAAAATGAAAACAATGAGGGGGGAAAATTTTTTTTAGGGTGCTAACATCATCACTAACGTGATGATGACGTAAGTAGTTCATGCGATAAAAATTGATGTTCATCTAGCCATCGAAAAAGAATATACCCTCCAGCCATAGAATATTCGCCTGGAATATGAGGTGGCTGAAATCTTCGTGGGTTGACAAGATAGATTCTGGACACCAGATCTTTTTTACTTTTCAATGCCCAATTTTTTCTTGAACTGCCAGATTTTAAATGAGAAAATTGTCAGATTTCAACACTTTTCCTAGCCCTTAGTGGAAATTTCGGCCAATGAATTTGTTTACCGTAGTGAGTGGGGGCCACATAGGGCACTCTGAAGCTGCCACATGGAAAATGAAGGGCCTATCAGTACCTATTGTACCATGCAAGGTATAGTTGGAGTTTGCGGCTTTGCAAACTTAAAATTTTTTTGCACCTTTTTTTGATAATAACTTTTTACAAATAAAATTGAATTGATTATTATTTAAATTTTTCAAAAAAAAAAATTCAAAAAATTTCTGAAAAAATTAAATATATTTTTTTTTGAAAAATTGTACCCTATAATAATGAGGACCTAGGGGGCCGTACAACTCTTCAGGCAATTTTTTTGCTTCACCGTACAACTTCTCCAAAATGAATGAATTGATAGTCGATCTTAGGATTTTTTGGCTCTTCTGGATGCAATGGCAGGGTCAGATTTGACCCAAAATGCTCCAAATTTGTAGCTACCTTTTGGATCTAGCAACCACTCTTCAACTTCAAACCCTCATAAATTTGGCCTTGTATGTTTGATTTGGAAGAAGTAAAAGAAAAATTAGCTTTCTCAAACACTCTAGATGCAATGGTGAGATTAGATTTGCACCAACAAGCTTCGATATAAACTTGCGATAAAGAGTCAAAAATGGTACCTCCCCAAATCTGATATCTCTCTTTAGAAAAACACTCTCCAATGGCACCTAACTTGCTTTGATACCATGTTAGAATTGGCGATAGCTTCCAAGATCATGAGACCAAATGGAAAGTACAAAAAGAGAGAATGAATATGACAAGAATAAATTGTATTATTATCAATATGATTCAATGATATGAGATGATTGTACAATGAGAGAAACCCATTGGTTATATAGCCAAGGTGAGATGCAAAATGTCATGACAAGTGTCTTAATCATATGACAGGAGACAACTAATCACACTTACCTAGGTTCACATGTAGTAGTTGTCAAACAACTAATAACAACTAACACCTTCTAGAAAGATTCCATCCTATGACCTAAGTAAACTTAACATTTGTAAATAAGTCCCCTAGTAATGAATTAACTAGGTACAAGACTTTATTTACACCAACAATTTTGAAAAACTATAAACTTATCAAGTTGCCTTTATGGTTATATTTTTGAAAATAATTTTTAAAAACTTTCTATCTAATCATTATTTAATATGATTAATTTTAAAAATCTTTTCAACTTTTTACTTTTTATAATAAATTATAATTAAAGTTAAAATATAGAATATGTTTTATAAAAAATTTTTTATATGTTTAGAAATTTTTTTTAAATATAATTATTATTTTTTTGGAAAATGTATATGCATATAAAATGCGCTTCTTATAAACAGGTATGTGCAGGATCATCATGGAAAAAACAAGCCCTTAAGTAGCAAAAAAATTAGAAAAATCAAAGTTAGGCAACTTGATGTAAAAATTTGAAAAAGTTATCTATATTATTTCAAAAATATGTAAGAATAGAATTTGTAGCATATTGATTGTAGTTTCTAAACTACTAGGTTTGTTTAAAAAAAATAAAAATCTATTTGATGAAAATTAGAAATTTCAATGCAGTAGTACTTAAATTTCAAGGAAAAAATAAGAAGTAGGTGGTCTGTCTGACCACCCTAACCACAATAAAATGATAATATTTTTTTTATAAGATTTTAGATATAAGTAGAGGACTTATGTCCCGATGTGATGTTTATTTTTTTGTAATTTTTTTCCAAGTAATTAATTATGAATTTTTTATTACAGATTTTAAAAAATATAAAAAACTTGTATGTCTGACCACCTTAACTTAGTCAAAACTTCATGAGATTCAATTTTTCTTTTTTTAATCCTATAGTATGTGAAGCATAGAATGTGACACATGTTTTGGATTCAAAAAATGTGATACCGTTTGAAAGTTATAGATGTTTTTCAATGAGTCTGTCAACTAGGACTTTAGTCATAATTTGAATAGAAAATGAATAATAATTAATTATTAAATTCAAAGTAAAGAATAATTTATATTGTTGGAAAGCTAATAATCTCCTTTAAAAACCCTTTTCATTTCATCAATTTTGGGTAAAAAAAAGGTCATCAGCCACATACCCATCATATTGCCACTTTTTGGCCCATCATGATCCTGCACATACCCAGACAAATATTAAATATTTTAGTTCTTGTCATGTTGTTGTTATTGTATTTTTTAGTTCTTGTTTCTAGTAAGATAGTTGTAAACATCTCAAAATACTTTTCAATACGAGTATTAAATTAATTTGAGGGTTTAACTTCAAGGAAAATCCATACATGTTCCACATGCACTAATTTCTCAAAAAATAAACATCCTTAGTGTAGGTAGTGTTGACATGGTTTGTACACACAGACAACACAAATAAAATTTGCAAACAAAATCTTATGTCTCTTGAAATACTTTAAAGTATAAGATAAAAATTATTATCCCAAGGCTTTGATAGTTATGTCTTGACACACTAGGTTTTAATCCTACTTCATTGTAGATTGACTTCACAAAGGAACTTACACATATGTTTTACTTTATGAAGCTAAAAATGAAATAATTTTACTAGATACATCACTAAACACATAAGATATCACCTTAATTTGCAAGGATCAAAATTTAATTTGATAAATCTATAAGAATTATGAATAAATTTGATCAATTCTTTTGAAATTATTTAACAAATTTCAATGAGTCAAAAAAACTATTAAGGAAATGGCTAGAAAAGATATATTTTTAGTAATATCACATGAATTCCATTCAAGAATTATGAAATGAGTGTTAGAAATGTGTGCCTCAATCCCATAGGCTGAAACCTCTAAAAGGGTAAAGTCGGTGTGACATCATTTGTGTTTGGCCAACTAGCAGTTTGAATCTTGTTGAACAGTTCAAGTCGATGTGACCTTGCTTCAGTCTCACCGAAGGATCCTATCGTTGTGACATTTCGTTCGGTATAACCTCTCACCACTCGTGGAAACCTCTTTTTAACTGTTGGTGTTTATCAAATATCAGGGAGAGTCTTGGATGTTCGCTATGAGCTCTTAGTGATATGAATGTCTTGCCAACAGTGTTTTCTGTTGAAGTCTTCGGGGAGAGTCTTGGGTGTTCGGTAAGAAGTCTTACCGATAGGAATGTCTTGACGATAGCATTTGCTTGGTGTCTTCGAGGTAAGATGGAGGTTTCCCTATGATCTCCTGGTGACAGTTGGTGTGTCTCACCAATGGTATACACTGAGAGTAACATGTGGTGGCTCGGTGAGAAGTCTTACCGATGTGTGATGTCTTGCCGAACGGTTTTGCATTGAAGTCTTTAGGATAACTAAAGGGGTCTCAGTGTGAAGTCTCAGTGACAAATGATATTCTTCCCAACTAGTAATCATTTTGGAGAAAGTCTTAGAGCTTGGTATGACTTGTGAGCATTCAGAGTAATGTCTCAGCGATAGTGGTATGTCTTGTCGAATGTTGAATGCTTCGATATAACCCTTAATGACTTAGTATGATCTCTTAGTGAAGGACGATAGTCTTGCTGACTATTGATCACTTTAGATACTTAGTGAAGTTCAGTGTGATGTCTTAGTGAAAGACAACTGTCTCACCGAATGGAAAACTCACGTCTGTGTGAATTTGAAGCTTTGGTATGATGTTTCACCGGCAGTGATAAGTCTTGGCGATAGCGATACATGTGATGATCGTCGGTATGAGGTCTTGGAAACATGATGAAGTTTTAGCAATAGCTCTCTGGACTCGATGTAACATCTTGGTGATAAGGATGACTCTTGGTGACATCGATGGTGAAGCCTTTGGGCATCGAGGAGACACTTCTTGTGTCTCACCTACATGCCAACATAGGTTGATTGCTCTGACTGAGAGAAGACCATCCTATGTGGTGAGTCAATAGCCAATTAGAGGAGCTAAATGGGAACCACTAGCAATTGGACTATTGTGGCCATTACTGAGAGGAAGCTCGACAAACAAGGGGAACATGGATATACTTTGTGATCGTAGATTGTGATGGGTTTGATGGTTCGATGGGTCGATGGATTGTTGTGTGATTGTATAATTAGTGGATGAATTCTATTCTGTGAAGATTGTAACTTGAAGGTTCCTGTACAAGTTTGATCATTGTGAAAGTTGTTGTAAACTGACATAAAAAAGATAAGTCAGAACTCTATTTGTAATCTTTATTACGGTAATACAAAGTGACTTGTCTTGGTGTGGTGGGTTTTTCTCCTGTAAGGGTTTTCTCATGTAAATTTGGTGTTCATATGTATTTGTCAAATAATATATTTTTGTTATCTCTTTCATGTGCACCTTAATTGGACTGTAATTGTAAAATTTAAAAAGGTATCTCTGCATTCTTCCCTAAGGTTTTGACGTTAGGAGAGTTGTTTCCACATCTAGCTTTCCTTACAATGAGACCTAAAATCAATATATGTGTAGGTGGAGCCCAAGATCACCATTTTACAGGATAAACCTTCATAGAAAAATGAGAGAAGAAAGGTACACTATTTCACCAGAAAGAGGGAAAAATATGAGATGATTAAATTACATATCCTACAACCTTTTAAGGGAGAAAATATCAAATGGGTGAGAAAACTACTCTATAGGAAAAAATCACCTGGAGTAATTACCCTAAGATAAACTTAAATACACTAACACCCCCCCTTAAGTGTAAACTTAGGGAGAATGAAGATGCAAAAAAGAAAAAAATACAATATGGGTCTTAGCTACACAACCATCTTAGGTACCCATTTGCAATGCAATGTCTCACAACCAAAGAAAAGGAGAAAAACCCTGTGGGAAAAAAAACCCTATCCAAAAGAGAGAAAAGAAAAAAAATGACAAGATGCATGGATGGAGGACTCAATCATACCCCCCAAGGACTACATACATCATGTATATACAATCAATGATTCCCCCATAGGAAGGGAAAAAAGGGAGATATCATATACCCCTCATAATGAAGAAGCTCCAATGTCGATGAAATATGCTTGAAAACAAAAGATGATCCAATGCCTACAAGCAACTCCTCTCCCTTTAGGAAGAAACATGTCTAATAGGGGATTAAGAAGCCACTCCATGTCCAACTGAAAAAAGGAAGGAAAAATTCAAATAAAATAATCCATCACATAATCATGATAAAAAAAAAACCAAGAAATGTGAAAAATCAAGTGAAAGTGAAGGCTCAATAATATCAATCTCCAAAGATAATCTAGATGTATCAACTGCCATTCTAAAGTTGTCATCAAAATGGAGAGAAATCTGCTCAAGTATATCTCCCATATGAGACTCCAAAAAAAAAATGAAATGCCTTCCAAATACTAATCCAATAAAACAAGATATTAGGGATTAAAAATATCCCGATGTCCTAAAAGATCAACCTCTGAAGCAATAGGAGATGCACCAACATGAGGTTGAAGAACTCCAATGTTTAGATGACTAGATTTGTCCCATGGAATTACTGTCAACACTAGCAAGAGGAGTGTGAGGAACATAGTCCTCATCATCAACAAAGTGAGAGAATGTGTACAGATGAGACTCATGATCAACATTAGCAACTGCAATGAATTTTCCAATACCAGCCTCTCTGATGAAAATAGAATTTGTAGTGAATCCCACAATCTTTGGTACCTCACCATGGGTTATCTAATAGATGGACAAAATATTTTTCTACAACTCATGTGTACACAATACATCCTTGAAAAAACCATTACCTATCTCAACATTTCCTACCCCCACAACATCCAAAAGCTTATTATCTCCCAATAGAATTTTGGAAGTGTTAGTAGGATGAAGACCCAAAAAAAGGATAGGGAGTGGAACCCATGTGGTGAGATGCTCCTAAATCTAAGAACCATGTATCATGACCATAATGAGCTACAAAAGTCACCAGTGCATGTCCTTTACCCATGTAGTGTTTATCTTCTTTTCCACTTGCAAACCATGCATTCCCTGACTGTGTAGGGTTGGATGATGATGTAGATGGAGATGGAGATGGAGATGTAGAGGCTATAGAAGGAGGAGTCATAGATGAGGGAAATGAAATATTATTTTTCTAAAGAAGATAGGATAAGTCATCAATCTTCTTCATATAACAATGATGTTCATCGTGCACTTTCTTCTTGCAATATACACAACTGAATTTCTCCTTCTTAGACTTGTCCTCTTTTAAAGAGGTGGAAGTATCATTTGACTCTATCTTAGGTTTAGATTTCTTCTTCCCTTTTCTCTTAGATCCTTTTGAAACCAATGCATGATTTAAAGAGACCCCCTCTAACTACACAAGTTTGGCTTTCTCCCTTGTCAACCAGTCACAAAAAAGTCTCAAAGGAAGGAATTTGAAATGCATTGCCCAAAGCATCCATTTTGGAGTAGAAGGTAGAAGAAAACACAACAAATCGGCCTCTCAACATAGAAAGTATAAAAAATATGGACTCCTTATGAGTTTTTCTCTTCTCACATCCTGATAATTGTAACATTAAAGATTTTAATTTCACTAGAAAGTCATCAATAGAAGTAAATGCTTCAGGAGTAAGAGCGGTTAATTCAATCTCTAGTCAAAGGTCATGAAACTCGTTAACCTGACCAAATAGGTTATGTAACTTATCCCATATCTCCTTGGGTGTATCCAACTCATCAATTTGAAAGAGAATACTATCACAAACATTCAATTTCATTAAACCCATAAAGCTTTTTCACACTTATTTCTATAGGAAAATCTTTCAAGTTCCTTGGTAAGGGTGGGTTGGATATTACTTATTGTGGACCAAAAACCTTGAGACTGTAGCAACCTACACATTTTCATCTTCCACGCATGGTAATTATGAGGAGTTAACAATTCAATAGGTTCAAGAGTAGCCATTGCAACAAGTGAAAAAAAATACACCAAACTAAAGCCTCCAATAAAATATCAACTAAGCAACTTCTCCAAAAAAAATCTCCTAAAAATATTACGTAGGAAATAGAAAGACTGAATTTGGAAAATTGGAACAAAAATAATATGCAGCTTATTGGATGTAGTAGATTGCAACACTAAATAAAATAGCAAGCCTCCACACAAAGCACACCATCACAAGCCTCTTATCAAACTGTGAAACTTTCTCACACCACCTATACACACTAGAATTCTATATGAATAGAAAAAAAGGTAACCACACTTCTAATATGGGATTATGCTTCCCAAAGACAATTTCAAACACTTGGGCCCACACCACTGTAGAAGCCATAAATAAATATTTCACTGGAAAATTTACAAATTCGCTACAACAACAATAGATTTAAATTCCTCCAAATTCAATGTAGGAAGGTTCAATCACATACTACCCCCAATGTTGAAAATATCACCTCCTCATAGAGGAAATCGCGCCAGTAATCAAGAGCCTCCTCATAGGATTCAAACCCAACAACTTCTCCACAATGATCAAAATGGTTGCAACCAAGTCTTCAAGTGACTCCAAGCAACAATCAAAGCCACTACACATAAGGGGATAATGCACCAGGAAAAAAGAAGTGAATTTAGACCTATCAATAGGTATTTCTTCCCTCCAAAACTCCATGGAAGGAAACAAACAAGTCTCTAGAAACACCTTTCACAACAAAAATTCATGAAACTTTTAGGGGAGTAGCTTGTGGATTGTTCCTAATTCCATTCTAGGACATCAAACTCCAACAATAAGACAACCGAGTAAGATGTTCATGAAAAGAAATAAACCCTCGTCCTCTTTAAGGGAATGAAAACCATTCCCTCTAATGCAAAAAAAATTTCTTCTCTGCAAAAATTACGCTTTCAATAGGTTTTCCACCAATATAAAATCACGCCACCAGTCTCAAAGCATTGCCTCTAAGTAGAAAAATTGGTTTCTCATCAATGGAAAAAAATCACACCAGTAATGACAATTGCATTTGCCAGCAACAACAAACACCATTATGGAAAATTTAAAATGAGGCATCTTTGAAATTTGAAAACATTTCAAATGCGAGAAAAAATAAATGATCTCAAAAATTTCTGATGAAAACTTTGAAGGGAAGGGTTGCAAAATGGTTTGCTCTGATACCATGTAGGTGGAGCCCAAGATCACCATTTTTCAGGATAAACCTTCAAAGAAAAATGAGAGAAGCAAGGTATGTTATTTCTCGAGAAAGAGGGAAAAATATGAGATGATTAAATTACATATCATACATCCTTTTAAAGGAAAGAAATATGAAACAGGTGAGAAAACTACTCTACGTGAAAAAACCAACTGGATTATTTACCCTAAGATAAACTTAAATGCACTAACAATATGCTTCACCAAAATGATTCACAAAGTTACACATAGATGTAGATTTTTAAAGGAAAATTATCACACAAATAAATTTCTCAAATATAATAAATTTTTGGTGTAATATTTCGATATTTCAAAGGAAATGATAATTATACAGTCATATAAGATTTACAATTGGGAAATGACCTATAGTTTTTCCAAGTTCATAAAAAATACAATAATAGACAAGTAATCTCACTAATGTGAGAGAGAGCCATGAATTAAACAATACTTGATTAATTCTTCTACTTATTTCTAAAAAAATATCAATAATATTTAATCCACTTAAAATGAATAGCTATAACTCTTTCATAGACACAAGGCACCAATTGCTAGTTACAAAAATCAATGGTTCAGATTAGATCTCGAGAATGATTGATCACAATTAAAAATAGTGATATTCTTTCAGAAACATCTTTATTGTTGGACCAAAAACTAACATGTTAGACACCTGCATGACACATAGACATCTACACAATGCATTAGCATCCTGGTGGTTTTTCATGTTTGAAATGAGGAATCTTAGAATCTTTACTAATGACACATGTACTTGTAGTTAGATTTCTGAGTGTAATGGTTTCCTCCACCCCTAAATGCAAAAACCTCCCTTTTTCTCTCATTTTGGGGGGTTCTCTCTCATTCAATCACTTATCTTCTCAATCTCAGTTTTTCTCATCCTCTTCACTCTTTTCAATAGCACTTCCACAAGTGAAGCTTTGCGGGACTGAGGTCCCTCAAATATCCAAAGCTCTCTAGCAAGCATTCAGTGGTGTGTCTATGTGTTTAAGAGGTTTTCGAGGACTATTGGTAACACTCTCTTGCTCTTATATATTTGCTAATAGATTAGATCACTTTGTTTATTTTTAATTCGGTGGTGTAGGTTCTCCTCCGCAAGCCATAATTATTTTCACCACTTCATTTTTGTCTATTTCATTTACTCTCTCTATCTATCTAGCTATTTTTGGAGGTGGGAACACTAAAATAGGGTTTTAACTGTGACAAGCACCAAAATATCCCTAACATTTTTCCTTATTCATCTTGTGTGTAGGTTGTCAAAGTGGAGGTTGGAGGAGGGTTTCAAATGTTTGGTCATTTGTAAGTTCTCTCTTAGTTCTCCTTCATACTTTATTTCAATTTCTGCTTTATGTTTAGTCATTTTGTTAAACAAACCTCAGATTTATGCTAGAAAGTAAGGTCTTAGTCATTCTACTCAAGGTTTGGGTTTTCTATTTTCCTTGGATGTTAGCATGTCCTTTGGACTCTAGTGCGCTGTGAACCTAGCGTCTTGATACTGTGCTATATTCCATTAGTTGAGAGCTCTTCCATTTTAGGAAAAAATCTTGAGACCTTTCTATCTAGAATTATGAGGTAGTCTTTTGGGATAATTGATTTGTGCATGGTTTCTTTGGAATTTCTTCATTCAGCAATATTTGAGGTGGTTAAAGGAAATTCGCTCCTTGCAATTCTCTTGAGAAAAAAGAGAATAGTGAGCAATGAATCCTCCTTATCTCACATGTTGTTGGACTTGACATGAACATGTTAGATCTTTTTCAAAAAAAATTTAATGTTTATGATAATGATTTCACTACGGAATATTTTGATATGTTGGATGATGCTTTAGATGATTTCTTAGAAGCATCTTCCTCTACTTGTAGATCTTTTGAACAAACTTCTTCTTCCCAAATTGAAGAGTATGTGAACGTTGTTGTAGTCTTCATGGCTTCCTCGAAGCATAAGATACCTATTATTTACTTGACCCCAACTACCCCCTCTCCTAAAAGTATTGATTCTATTTCCAAGATTTTGTATCATAATGATTCATTAGATTTATATTCAAGGTTTGTGAAAGCCACAAACTCTTCTTCTTATAATGCTATTTGGGAACACATATATTACAAGGAGAAATAAGAAAAATTTGGATCAACAATCTTATATTCCAACACCTCAACCTACTAAAGTTCCTACTTCTTTAGCACCTTCTCAACCAAGTCTTCCTTCAACACCTAAGCCTGTGACTAAAGCACCTCAAGACTATGATCTTGTCGAGCAACTTCAAGTTACTTTGGTCGAGATCTCGCTTTGGGATGTGCTTTAGACTACTCCATTTTATCAAGGTACGTTTTAGGAAGCCTTGCAGAATATCCTCGTGCCTGCCTTTACTAGGCGTATGGATGTTAATGTGTTGATGGATCATATTCATGTAGATTTTCTAAATATCACGTTCTATCCAAGGAACTTTAACTCCCAGATGTGCAAAAATAAGTGGACCCTTTAATGATCATAGCGTTAGAGAGGGGGACCACCACGTGCAAGGCCATAGGTCACAAAGGGACAAGATGTGGAAGGCTGCTCTAGCTTACCTCAACTTAGCAGGGTGTTAGGATATGTGGGATGAGAATGATGAGGACTATAAGGTCCTTCAATTAATCTATAGACCCGAAATGCAAAACAGGGCTACACGATCCAGTTTTTAGGTTCAACACTATGCCTCAGGAAGCTCTCTGCCTAAGGATGAAAGTGTAGTACTTGGATGACAATGCGATGGGCTGACATCTGTAAAGTGCATTGGCATCTGTATGGCTAGACAACTAAAGATACAAGGTCAAACCTAGGAAAACAAGCTAATGACTCACCTAACTACTACTAAATGTCCAAAATAACGTGATTAAGTAAACAAAATACTCTCTAATGTGATAAAGTAAAAATGCAAGGGTTAGGGTGGCAAGAAGGATCACACAAAAAAACTCGTTTGCCAACTCGCTCCTCAAAAGCACATTCACCTACACACAAAGAGGAGGACAATGTTGGGTAGTTGTATAGGGGCCTAACTCATTTAGACCCCCATTTAGGTTTTTCCACCTCCACGAACAACCAAGAAAGTGAGTATGATAAATAAAGTACTATAATGAGGAACACCAAAAAAATTACAAAACAGTAAGTGTGCTTACTCAACCAAGTAATAGAGGAGAGGAAGAGGAAGCTTACCACCTCCACCAAGAGCACTCAAGCCTCTGCTAGAATGGTGTTGTCCCAAAATTTCTCTACTAAAGTGATGGAGTGAAGTTGTTGCTGCTATGGAGTGCCAAAGTGCTGCTAGAATGCTTGTGAATGCAAGAAGAGAGTGAAGAGAATGAACTAAATTCTTGGAAGAAGTACTGAAGATTGGAGAAATGCTTGTTCAAGGAGAGAATATGAAGGAAAGGATGAAGAAAACGGCCATATTCGAGTTATTTAGTCAAAGAGGGCACTACAACTTAACTCTCAATGAGAAGTGTAATGCCTCTACAAGTTCAACTGTAGGAATCTGCCAGGGACGTAAGTGCACTGTGCAGACGTGTACGCACTACATGGGTGTCCCCGATAGAAAATCCCCCACCGATGCACAAAAAAGATTCCAAGTGGGATGAAAGCAGTTGTCTTAGGTGTAATTAAGCCTCCAAACTTGGTTTTCTAAGGTGGATAAAGGAAAAAAAGGAATTTTCATAAGGGGTGTAAATTCACTTTTATACATATTTCCCCCACTTTAGCAAGCATGAGTATTGATGAGTGCTCGGTAAAGTAGATCAAGGAAGAAGTAAGGTTAGAAATGTATACCTAAACCATCAAGGAAGCAGACCATGATCTAGCAAACTTCAAGGTACAAGGAAAGTGAAGGACTTCATAACATCTTTGAACTATGAAGTTGAAGAAAGAAAGAATCTTACAGACCTGTGTACCTACAAGGAGGAAACCCCCAAGATCTCTCACATGAAGGAAGCCAAGAAAGTTCCCTACAAACCCACAAACATGTAGGCAAGGTATTATCTAAGATATCTTTCTTGAAGAATACCCAAGGAAGTGCCCTACAGACCTGCAAATCCTTATGGAAGGTAACTCTCAAGATATCTCGCATGGAAGAAACCAAAAGGCAGCATCATACAGGATCTCAGGCCTATAGGGAGGTATCCCCCAAGATCTCTCGCATGGAGGAAACCCAAGAAAGTGGACTCTATAGAGTCAAGAAGCAACCATGTAGGAAAGTGAGTGGACAGTCACATAGGCCATCAATAATTTGGAAGCCTTTCAAAGGGGTCCCTTAGGAACCCTTAAAAAGAAGAGAGGTCCACTCATGGGACAAACGATTTGAAAAGTGAGGTCTACTCAAGCTACCTCCAAGCTAGATGTGAATGATTTCACTCAAGATAAGATCTTTCAAAGGAGGTCCCTCAAGAACCCGTCATGAAGAAGGGTGTTCACTTGAGGGATGCATAATTCGAAAGTAGATGTTCCTTTTCTCGAATCAATCCACCATCAAGGGATCCTTTTGAAATATGTTCACTTCATCAAGGAATTCGAAAGGAAGAATATGCTCCCATGCAAGGGGAAGGTAAATTCAATTCCTTTCTTTATGAACCCATGATGAAGGAAACATGTTTTGTTAGGGATCCAAGTTGAGAATGTGATTCTAAAGAGAAGTTTGTGAAGATTTTCAAGGAAAGATTCATTGGCAGGGAATGCATTTTTTGAAAATTGAAATGTTGAAGAAAGGTGTTGTCACACATGAAAGGGACAACTCAAAAAAAAAAAGGTAAAGAGAAAGAAAAAGAGAGAAAACAATACGAATAAGGGGCACAAGGGGATCTGGTTTAGTGGGGTTAGATATGTTCAAGATCATATAAATAATAGGTAACTGCAGTGCAAGTTCAAATATCATCAATCCCCAACAAGATCAAGAAGAATGCATGAAAAAAAAAGTAAAATAAAAAAAATTAGGTCAACATGGAAGGGAAGCCTAAATGCCCCCAACACTTTGCATCATCCCCCATTTATCAAAAATCAATAAAAAAACATGGAACAATGATGATACAAATAGAAGAAGGTTTACAACACAAAAAAAAGCCTATATCCAAGCACCAACAAGGGTGATGAGGGTCATCTAGACACACATCACAACACACACACACAAGATCAAGAAGAGGCCTCCTCCTAACATTGATCAACCAAAAGGTCATCTACTTCCTACTCTAGATCATCGTAGTGGGAAGGAGGGCAAGCCTGCAATGGTGGGATGTTAAGAGGAGGAGCATTCGACCCTCCCACAACAAGGGCCAACGAAGAAGGCCCTACAAGGTCTTCTTCACCTAGCTCTTGTGGAGAAAAGGTTAGCGACTTTGTGAAGATTGTTGAAAAGGCAAGGACTTCATCCACAGAGTTAAACCAACACCCCATAGGAGCACCATGTTTAACTTTAGTGGAAGGGGTAGGATGTGCCTGAGATTCAACTCTAGGCTCGCTAAAAGACTCGAGAGTGATGACAAACTCAGGGGATGCTAGGATTGGTTCCATCATCAAGACATAACAAGTCAACACTAGGCCACCTTTCCGAGAAGGCGAGGAGAGTCAGCTCAAGAGCCTCAACCATGGGCCTCTTCCCATTCACTTCTTTGGGAGAAAGAGTTGTAGCAGGCCGTAGATTGAATTCCCTTCGGGAACCTTTCTTTTTGTTGTATAAGTAGTACCACAATCTAGGGTATTCAGTAGGGAGATCCACAATCTAGAGCTTGGGCCTATGCTAAGGAGGAATCATTGGGTTTAGTAGATAGTTTCTAGGCTAAATCATCTAATACTCCTCCCAAGAAAGGAGAGAGGATGAGGAAGTATGCAAAAAGGAAACCTTCTCTTTTCCTTTACGGGAAGGAGAGGGAGTCGGCGTAGACTTCTCCTTTCCATTCTGGGAAGGGGGACTAGTCAGTACAGGATTCTCCTTCTCCTCTTAGGAAGAGGAGGCCACTGATTGTTTTGTTATGAAATAACTTGCACAATAGAAGAATATGATATGAAATATGCTGCAAATACTTGATAATAACTGAGAATAACAAGCCACTTCGAGGGGGAAAACCTCCAAATATCTCTAATGAGAACACACTTCACAACTTGATGATGAAATAAGACTCACAACCTACTATATATACCTATTTATGCCAAGGATATCACCAAGGCCGACTTAGACACACCTATATAAGACTTAGGCTGACCTAAACAACTAAATAACAATATACTAATGATAATATGACTTAATAGAGAGTTAAGATAGCCACAAGTGA
>VDFB02240986.1:0-14584 GCA_007258455.2 Sequoia sempervirens
AATTTGATCCCATATGGGAGATTGTTGATAGGAGGTGGAACAATCAACTCCACCAACCCATCCATGCAGCAGGGTACTTCCTCAACCCTTCTTATCTCTTCTCAGAGAACTTCTCTGATCCTAATGGAGAGGTTATGGAGGGGCTCACAACATGCATTCAGAGGATGGAACCCGAGGTTGCAGTGAGAGACCTCATCATCAAGGAGATGGATATATACAGGGAGGCAACTAGTAATCTCTTTTCTTCGGAGCTGGCTGTTAGAGGAAGAACCACTCTGCCACCAGGTATAAAATTCAGAGTCTTTAAATTTTAAGTTTATTTCACATGCATCTTAGAATTTGATAAAATGTGTTTTGACTTTTGACTTTTGAGTCTTTGACTTTGTTTTCTAACTCTTCAATTTTCTTTTCTTTTTTGTAGATGTTTGGTGGAAAAATTGGGGTGGAAAAACCCCAAATCTACAAAAAATTGCCCTCCGCATTCTATGTCAACCTTGTAGTGCATCCAATTGTGAGCGCAATTGGAGCTTGTTCGAGTCCATTCACACGAAAAAGAGGAACAAGTTAACACAAAAGCGCCCCAATGACTTGGTCTTTGTGCAATACAACCTTCGGTTGCGCATAAAGAGAGTTGAAGAAAAATCACAGGATCCTATTGACTTAGATGAGATAGATCCTTATAGTGATTGGACAGGGCGAGAGGAGCAACCTCCATTGTTTAGTGCAGATGAAATCCTTGACTTTGAGAGAGAGGCAATGGAGGATGTGGGTGCATCAGGAGTTGGAGATGTAGGGTTGGATGAGATCCAGCCAGAGCCAGAGCCAGAGCCAGAGCCAGCAGCAGTAGCACCGCAGCCACCACCACTAGCACCACGCACACGTGGCAGGGCTAGAGGACCCACCCCTTCTTCCCTAGCTGTTGCTAGACTAGGGAAGAGGAAAGCCTAGCATGTTGTATTTAGTTGTTGTTTAGAACTTTAGTATTTGCTTCTAGTTCTAGTTTTACTGTTTTCATGTATCAGACTTTCAGGCTTTTAGCCATCGGGATTCCGCATGAGAATGCGATTTTGTAATTAATTTACATTAAAGTCAATCAAAATTAATAGAAAACACTTTTGTACTCATTTATGGATTCATTGGATTCATCTTGTCATTGAATTTTGCAAAAAAAATGTGTTTTTAATGAAAATTAAGCAATTTTTTCATTTCCGAAGTTTTGGCCGAAGTTTTTCTCCGAAGTTTTTACGTTCTTAAAAACTCCACTCTTTTCCCTTTGGCGAAGTTTTGTTGGGTGAGTTTTCCAACTATGGGTGTAGCCATTGTGGTGTTGGACGTTGGTTTTGAGACCGCACTCAACACATTAAAGTTCTCCCAATCCTGACGCCCTATCCTCTCTTGAACAAAGTATTCAGCATGCTAAGATTGCGAGTAAGATCATGCTTTCAACTCCAAGGTTCCTTAAGTGCGAATAGGCTCAGTTTGGCTCAATGTGATATTGCTGGTATTTTCAAGGGGACTTACACAATTGTTCGTTAGCTGACAACAGACAGTAAACTAAGGGCTTTACGTGTGATCTGAATGATTTGGCAAATGAGCACGAGTTTCCTAATTCTAATCGGAAATGAACTGAATTTAAAGGGTGTAGGGATAAGAGTGTTCTAGTTTACTCTAGGGTGTGGGACATGGCGATCAATTCTCACAAGCTTCAACCAAGCTCCGTTTTGCCTCACTTCGGACAGCTTCCGCGGAACTGGTGCAATCTTTAGAGGAGTGACTTAAGATGTTCAGATCACGATTTAGCATGAAGACACCATCACAACGACGCATGCCAACATATCAACCATAATCGAAGTTAAGTTTTATGAATTTCCAGTTGACCACGCAGAACTCCACCACAACAGCCCGCTAGTGGTATGGACCTAGTAACGGCCTTGTTCAAACGTAGGGAAAGCACCACATTCCACAATTGCTGGCAATTTTGCATGAAATGAAATCTACTTTACTTTAAGCTACTAAGTGCCACGTGGAATTGGAAGGACCTAAGAAGCCTCAACAACTATTCACAACAAAGAGTGGAATCTCACCATCAATGAGTACCTTTAAGTTATGAAAAGCATACATGACAACTTCTACAAAGTATCCAAAGGGAAGACTTTCCTTCCTTTCAATCTAAACCACAAGTGCTAAGATATTACAACTAAAAGTACCGCTTCTACTTCCTTAGTCCGGACGTCTAACCCTACTCTAATGAGCTTACAAATGAGGGGACTTTATGCCAGCCAAGTCCCAAAAGAGGCTAGGGTTAAGCAATCAATAGAGTGGCCAGAATCGTGCCACCTCAGCCCTAAACAAGATTTGCCCTAAAAACCGCCACAAAGGAGAGTGGGGTAATAAATGCGCCATAATGTCCACCATCATCCTTCTAGAAGATTTCGTTTGTAGATGCGTTCACACTGTTCTTGATCTTCTTCTTGGCGTTGTTCTTTGACTTCTGCCACTTGAGGGTCTTCATCTTTGTCACTTGAGTTATACTAAGTCTCAACACTTAGCCATTTTTCGCAACTTTTCTTCCTCTGAGGTTGAAATCTTATCGTGGAGTATTTGCTTCATCACCTTAAGTCATCATCACTTGGTCTCGACGTTCCTCCTGCAAAACAAGCAAGGAGAAGGGTATTAGAACACTTCATAACCCAAATTCAACCTACTTACCTGATTATTATGCTCAAACTTCCAAGCGTTCATCGCCTTTGCGTTCAAATTCTTCACGCCTTAGCCAGATTTTCAATCCATCCTCTTCAAGGGCGTATCATCTTTGACAATATCAACTTCAACTGCATCCTCAAGAAATTCATTTCACCTGCTGGAGCTCTGACAACTTTGATTTTATCCATCTCTGGCTCAAGAAAACTATCCTCACGAAGGATTTAAGCAAATTCAGCTAAGCAGTTCTTTTCAAATTCATCGTCTGGAGGATTTCACCTTGAAAACACATTTTCTTCATTTTTGCCTTAGAAAATTTTCAAATTTCCCTTAAGAAATTCATCAACCTGGTGCCCACTTAAAATCTTCATCCCAGAATCCGAAGCGAAGCATGGAAGACTTTAAAATCAACTCCTCACTGATAATCTTTGATACCCAGAAGAAAATTTTCCTCAGAACGTGATGAATCCATGGGTACCCAACGAACGGGTTCATTTAATTTTTTTGAATTTTTGGACCTTAGAAAATTATTTCCCTGTGAAATTTAAATCCGTTCTTCATCTGTGATCGTCCTGTTGCTCTAGCTTGAGGAATTTTGGATTTATCCTGCATCGCCATCATCTTCTGACTTTGCCTCTGAAAACTTGCTCGGGCTCCACAAAGGAAAATTTATCACCCTGAGTTCTAGGCGTATTTTCTAAGGAGAAAATATTTTGCCTTAGAAAATATTTTAATCATTTTGCACTCTGAGAATTTGCCTTAGAAAATTTTGTTTCATTTGCCAGTGGTAGAGATTTTATCAACTTCATTTAGAAAATTTTACTCATAGAGGCGCCTTGCACATTTTATTCTCACTTGCCACTTGCATTTCACTCCACACTTAGGAAAATATTCCAACGCCTTAGAGAAATCTCTCACTCACCACCTTAGGCGTATATCATACTTGAAGAAAATCACGCCTTGGCATTTTACTTCCAACACTTTAAAAAAAATATTTCATTTTTTACTTGAGGCGCCTAGCACACTTGAAGAAAATCACGCCTTAGCCTTTATCTTCATACTTCACACGCCTTAGGAAATTTTTCTAACACCTTATAACTCCCATCACCTTTGGCGCCTATAGCATGCAAGAGGGAAATTTAAAATCACGCCTAGGAAAGCATCTATCATCCTCCACCTTGAGCGCGCCTAGCATTTACCTCACATTGACCACGCCTTGAGGTATTTTCACCTTATTCACCACCTTCATTCACTTTCTACACCTTAACTTGGGCGCATTTGAGCTAGGGAAGAGGATGACTCTTCAACTTCCGTTTTTTGTCTTCACATGCTTGTTTTGGGCGCATTTCACCCCTTGAGGAGGACGAATTCCTTTGACTTGTTGACCCTCTTCTAACTTGAGCGCATTTTTGTGTAGGTGGAGGATAAAGAACTTTGACTTGTTGACCCTCTCTTTCCTTGGGCGCATTTTGATGCATGAGAAGGATAGGCGCATTTAGAGGGGTGAGGAGGATATCTTTCATGCCTTAGAAAATTTTTTGCTATCAACCTTGAGCTGGGCGCATTTTGCTATAGGAGCAGGATGATTTTTGTTGACTTCTTTGACTTTTATCACCTTTGGGCGCATTTTACCCCCTGAGGAGGATGGGCGCATTTGGAAGGGGGTGGCGGATTTCCACACTTAGAAAAATTTTCAACCTTCTTGAGCTTCCCTTGGGCGCATTTTGGCCTACCTGCAGGATAAAACTCATTGACTTTTCTTTGACTTCTTGTGCCTTGGGCGCATTTTGGCCTGTGTGAAGGATGAACTCACACTTAGAAATTTTTATGCCTCCTTACTAGCTGGGCGCATTTTGCTATAGCAACTGGATGAAGCTCCAGACTTAGAACTTTTTCCTCATTTTTCGCCAACTTACGTGCCCTACTATTTATAGTAAGCTTTCTTAATTTAACTTCTCGAAGCCCTAACTTGAAATTTGCTCAATCGCATCATCATAACCCCGCTGGTTCCGTCAATAACGCCACTTTTGGTCAACATTTATAATAAAATCCCTCTCAAGCCGATAGCTCCATTGTCTCGCATTGATTTGAAATTTTAATGCATTTTCACCACGCGTGACTGCTAATGCATGACTGACGCATGCAATTGGATTTTACTATTTTTAGCCGCTTCCCTCAAATTGACTTACTATAAATAGTAAGTGCTCCGCTTGCCTGGAAATTTCACCAGCCAGACAGCTCTAAGGACGTTGGATCGCGGGGTTTACACCGGCTTTTCAAAATTTTGACTTTTACGCCTATTTTAGTCTCCGGGTTTGAAACCCTAATTCGCCCGGGTGATGCATATGTCGAACTCGCTTTGCTCTCGCTTTCAGGCACCGCTGAATACTCGCGGATTGATTCTCGAATCATTGAGGCTACCGCCGGACATACTCGCTAAAAGTGTAAGTTCCTTACCGAGTGAGTATCTTCGCTTACGTCACACCATCGCTAGTTTCAAAACCCACCGTGAATCATCCGGCGTAAAAGAAACCCCACATGCAAACTTAAAAATGGCCTCCTGGTCGAATCCCAAAAGTTGTCTCGCTTTGCATGTTATATCATCGCCAAGGTCCTTAAAACCCGTATGAATATCCGTGACATGCAAAGAAAACTCTCAGATTCCGCACTCGAAATTTGCACCAAGCCTAACTGCGTAAGTTGTCCGCTTTCGCCAAATTTTGCATATGAATACCGATGTGCCCCTCGGTAGGACCGGCTTCAATGTCAAAATTGTTTAATGCATCGCATTGAATTTTCACACTTACTAAAAATAGTAAATACCTCGGATCTTGATGAAATTTTACTAGAAGCCTGTTGGAAACATGCTGATAACAATGTTAAGCCCAATTTTCAATTTATTTACTTTATTCGACCTCGGACTGACCAGGAAAGATGAAACCCTAATTCTCAGACTTGGTCAATTTTATGCTTAAGCTTGCAGACGGGAACGTCCCTTGAAAGGCAGACTAGAGAAAAGAGACAGAGAGAGAGAGAGAGAGAGAGAAGAACCAAAGACAAAAGACCAGAATGGAGCAAAAATTAGGGGTCCCCATTTTGAATGGGGCGAGGTGTGAAAAAGGTCACAACATGTGGGCATCACAAGCTGAGAGACCCATGATCTAGTGATATCTAGAAAATACCTCCCCAGCTAAGAGGGAGTGTTAGTGTTGTAGCTGCGGGAGATATTTTTCTCCTTATATATATATATATTTGTTCAAGGCAGGTCGGCCTTATATATTTGTTCAAGGCAGGTCGGCCTTCATGTTTTAAATAATATTTATATTCTCACTAAAAGCCGACCTAGAAGGGAGGTCACTTGGTTTTGTATTTAAGGAGGATCAAGTCCTCTCATTTGTGCATCATCAATCATTTCATTTCAATTCACACCTCTAGCAGAAATTCTCATCTTAGTAGCAACAGGAGTTCGCCATTCTTAGCAGCAGTTCGCCATTCTTTGCAGCAAATCCATTTCAAAGAGAAGTGTCATCATTTGTGGAGAAGTGTCTCCATTCATTGAATTAGACTTTGCCTTGTGTAAGGCCTATTTTGTATGCAACTTTCTTTACGTTTTCTTTTGATATATAAAAGAATATTGTTGCTGGGTTTTTCTCCCTCGAGTAGGAGGGTTTTCCTAGGGTAAACACTGTGTTCATAGTCTTATGTGTTGTATCTTTTGCTTGTTTACATTTCTGATCTAAAAACTAACATAGGCCATATAGTCTCTTTTAGATGGCCTCACAAAGCAACACTTAAATCACCCAAATAAAGTAATAATTGGGCCCCAAAATGTCAAAAAAGTCTACAACCTCAAGAAGGGGACATGACATACCGAGGACTTCTGTTGCTTTTTTTTTGGTAATTTGGTGATGAATGATTTAAATGAACTAATCTAGGTGCATGCAAAATGAAATCTATTCTTTTTGATTTTTGGAGAAGCAAAATGTTATCTAATTAATCCATTTGCAAAATAATTTTTTTTATTTGTATTTTTGATGGATGTAGCTAAATGAAGTTTTCTAGATACGATTGTTATGTTTTATCTCGAGTTTTTGTCTTGCTTTGAGTTGAGTTACCTCGTGTTGAAATTGAGGGTTTTCTACTTAAATGCCTTGTGTTGGAATCAAGGGCTTTAAAAAAATGAGAGCTAAATTAAATCTAACGTTATCTTAATCTAATCTAGGAAACAAGTTAATCTAAGAAAGCAACAAAGAGTTCCACTCTTATCCGAGAATTAATAACAAAATGTTACTATTCTCAAGCAATCTTGATTTTCTAATTACTATTTAAACTATTGTAAAGAAACGAAAGCTTCTAAAATATGGTACCTATTTGAAAGCTTTGAAGCTTCTTTGAAGTGGTGTATGTCCTTAGATGGTACAACTCTTGTATCTTCTTCTCCAATAGTAGGATGCTCCTCTTTGATGGTGGTAGGAAGAAAGGGAAGATCTAGATCTAGAAAAATTAAAGGATTACATGGAAAGTAATGAGAAGCTTTGAAGCTTCTTTGCAAAAGCTATGAAGAGACTCAAATGTCCTATATTGAGCACATATATGTTGTGGAGGTTGTTAGAGCAAGGGTAGCCTAATACTTCTAAAGGTGATTTACAATCTAGAGGGAAAGGAATGAGAGCTTCTTGTAATAAAATGGCCAATAATATAAGAAACAACCTCTTGGATGCTAATGGCAAAGGGAAGTATAAATAGGTGCATAAGCTTCACAATTAGGGGAAGATGATCGAGAGATTAAAAAAGGAGGTTGTGAGTTAAGAGGAGAGGAGATTCAACAAGGGGAAGAAGAGTTTCAGTCAAAGCTTGAGTCAACTCACAATCAAAAGCAAAAAGGGTGGAAAAATGATCGAAATTGAAGAAGTCACATGTCCTCCAAACACACTATGGTTGCCCCTTTCAAAGGTTTGGGTTGTCTCTTTCTCCAGGACAGGTTGTCTAGGTGACCCTATAGCTCAAAATAGGTTGCTTGGGTGAGTCTATAACTAAAGGTTTGAAAAAAGGTTTTAGGATGGTGTGGAAACCTAGAAGCTAAACTAGGGGTTGAAAAAGGTGGAAAAGAGGCTAGGAATGATCCTAGAAGTACAAAAAGAATGCCATCAAATTAGAGAATGTTGAGAGCAGATGTATTTCATGCCATGTGGATTGTGAGCTGAATTGGTTGGTCATCATTGCATTGCCATGTTCACGTATGCAATTTTGGGCACTTACATATTTGCCCCCTTGGGTATGGCAGTATGCATGGGAGGTAGGTGCCATTCCCTAAGATTGGCATTGTGGGACTTGCACTTACTTTTATTTACTTTTCTTCGTTGCACACTTGGACTTGCAAAATGAATTGGTTAATCATGTATAATATGATAATCTTGAAAGCAACATTGGAAAACGACAAATCATTGGTGCATGGTTTTAGTCTTTTAGAGATATTATCTTTGTTGTTTTCCCTCATTGCTGACACGTAACCAACAAAACAAAGATCGATTAGTTGACTCAAGTATATTTTGACAAACAATTAGCTAAACATAAGTGGGAAACAAAGATGAGAGGATGTACCATTGATGCAAGGTTTGATGTATACCTATGTCGCCCTCGCTCTGCCTTGACAACTTGCAAAACGATGAAAGAAAACATGATATAGAAGTAAAACTTACCCTACAAAAACAAAAATAGATCAAAATAGAGGTCACTTTCACTTGTGATGGCAAGGAGAAGAGGAGAGAAAATGGGTAAAAAAGAGAAATGATAGCTTAGAGCTGACCTTGAGGTCTTCAAGAGACCTACCTCTTATTGCTTTAGAGTTTTTCCCTTGCCCCCTGTGGGGAGATTGGCACAGTTTTGTGCACACTTTTGCTCTTTGCTTCCATTGGTGGAACCCATTGTACTAAGATATTTTTGACTTAGCACTTATTTACGATGACAACCAAGATTAGTGTTGGTCTATATTTACTTACAATTGACATCATTTATATTGCTTTAATTTTGTGCACATGGATGGTTTTAGAATTTATGCTAATTTACTTACAAATGTTATGCTTGTACATGTATGTTACATGCTGATGTTTTTGTATTTTTCTGTTGTATATTATTGTGATGTCCCCATCCTAGTATTGTATTTGTGCTGAGTTAGCCCTATTATTCGATCCTCGTGAAATTTGTGACGAGGAGGTGTCACCGAGAGGATCATCACGGGGCAATTACTTTCGGTGTTTAATTAGCTCTAGTATTGCGATTGTTTGAGGTTGGGCCTTGTAGTCTTCAGTGCATTTTAGGGAACTTTCTATTTTTAGAAAGTTAGGTCGACGGTACTATTTTGAGCTTTGGTTTCCTTATTCGGCCTAGTGACCCAGTTGTTGATTTAGTGATAAGGCCGGAGAAATAAGAGTATTTAATGATTTATTAAATATTTAATATTTTGACTTTATATTAAAGTCACTTTATTAAAATATTTAAATATTTAAATTAAATTGGCCTACTATAATAAAGTATTAAATTTTGACATAATGAATATTTATTATTCATTAAAATGAGACGCCAATTATTAAATGATATTCTCCTAAGTATTAAAGGCGAATTAAATCATTTTATTAAATGATTAATTAAAAAGAGCTGAGGGTCGAACTTTTCAAAGGAAGTATATATTCAGACAAGACAAAAATCGAACCATTATGTTATGCTATTCAACTTTTGTCTTTTTGCTCTGAGCATTGGAGTTTGCAAACCCTAGGGTTTCTAGCAGACAAGTGTTTCTGGAGAACGATAACTCTTCAGGAATTAGGCAGACTGAGACTGTGAAATACCAGTTTAAGCTTGCACCTTGGTGACTTCATTCAGGAGTTACAGTTGTTCTTATTGCATCGATTTCAGAAGGAGATCCAGAGTTTATTCATCAATTAGTTGAGGCGAATCTTTCAAAGGCTATTTATCAGTGATCTGGCACTTCTTTCTATAAGCCGTACCATATTCTTTCTTGCTGCTGGGCCGTACAGTACTGTACCTGCAGGGCCGTACTTTCCATCTTTCCAGAAAGAAGCTTCATTCTTCAGTTTCTACCAGAGGTTTCAGTGCGCCTTGATCTTTGGAGGATTCCTTATTATTTTGAGCTGAAGATCTGTGGACAGGAGACATTTACATCACATTCTTCGAATCTTTCATGCATGTTGCAGCCGCCACCAGGTTCTTTCAATTAAATCATATTTAATTCATTGTTCAGATTTTTATCATTGTAAAAGCTCTAAAAAAAATAATAAAATGATGCGCCCATGTTCTCTGAGCACATTTGAGCTTATTTCATGCATTTAGAATTTATCTTGAATTTATTAGCATTTATTAGTGAAATCGCAGCTCTTTGCTATTTGTCTGAAAACCTCAAAAACACAAAAAATACAAAACTTGCAAAAAACAAAACAATCTCAGTCAGGGTTTCGGGTTGAGAACCACCAGGGTTCTTACATATATATGAAATGTATGCAATGGGAACTTAGTGTGTATGGATGCATTTGACATATATGGATGAAATGCAATTTATTTATATGCTTTTGTTTTTTTGGATTCCATTCTACTATAACATGATTTATTACCCTTTTTTGTATGATATGTG
This sequence comes from Sequoia sempervirens, assembly GCA_007258455.2. Lineage (NCBI taxonomy): Eukaryota > Viridiplantae > Streptophyta > Pinopsida > Cupressales > Cupressaceae > Sequoia > Sequoia sempervirens. The sequence goes on from VDFB02240986.1 coordinate 10,346, forward strand.
TGATATTGACAGTACGGCTGCTCTTTATAAGTTTTTTGACCTAGAGGATCATGGGTTGATTAGCATAGGGCAAGTCACTAAGAATTTGAATTTATTAGGGAATCAAGTGGGAATGGGGAGGTGATGGAACAATCTAGATAAAGTTGTACAAAAGGCTAAAGACTGATCCTTGTCTAGACTAACCACTTAGACTAGTTTTTGATGTAGACAAGCAACAAATTTTATTTTTACCTCTAGACTTAGACCAAAGGAGATGGCCAATAGGTTAGACTTGAGGTGAAAGAAAGATTCCTTAGTAAGGTGGCCCTAGGAGGCGAGTTAGACTCTTTGTTGTTTCACCTAACTTGTGCATGCAAGTGCTTAGCTTATTTTTCTCCTTTTCTTATTTTATTTTAAATGTCACCCTCGTAGCTTTGATTTTGGGTCTTCACCTGAGAGTATGGACATTTGTAGTTTTGTATGTTTTTCTTTTTCTCTTTTCTTGTTTTTTTTCTTTTTTGACATTAAATTGCTTATGGAGCTTTGACCTCCTGACCTAAAGATTAAGCAAGGTAAGTGGTAAGGCACAACCAAATGGGTAAAATTGGCTCCTAAGACTTCCCCCTTGCCGAGGAGAATTGGGAAGACTTGGTTGTTAGCTTCTATTAGGTATTGTGGGTTAACTTGCTTTGTTTGAACTTGACTAGATGACAACTAAGACTCTGATAAATTTAAATCTTTGAGTTGACTTTATTTGTATTGTTGGGAATGTAAGGGATGAATAGCAAAGGTGATTATGGGAATTCACAGTTTAGTAGAGGCAACCTATATTGGCATCTTTTAGACTCCTTGTAGGATGAAAATCAAACAAGAGTGAACCACTAGTAAATTCAATGGAGTGAACAAAATGCAGTTCATGTTTTTCTTTCTAAACTATATGTTTTTTTTTCCTTTCTAATTTTTTATTTATTTTTGAGCTATTTTTCTTTTTATCGAATATAATATTTCTTGAGATGGAAAGCATTGATAGTTGTGTCAAATTTCTCCCCTTCCATAGTGCACAAAATGTAGGCACCATTGTCGATGCCTTCCTTTACTAAGTACAAACTAATCCAAATTAGTTTAAGTTTTTGGCCTTATCTAACTCTTTTGTCAATGAGATTAGTGATTTTGAGCATGTCGTCTCCTACCTTGAATGGTCTAGAGATGATCTTTCTTGTTGTATTATTAGCTTATGTGGGCTTAACTAACCAAGACTAGGGTTAAACCAACTTGAGTCAAAAGCTTGAGGAATAACTTCCTGAATAGTGGACCTCATGTCACTTCTTGAATAGTGGAACTCATGTCATTAGAATCTTTTCCCTATTTCTCTGAGGTTGGGATTGTAGAATCAAAATGATTATCCCTTTGACAGGGAGAACTTCCAAACATTAAAGTTTGTTGTACACTGACGGTACGCTATCAAGGCATTTTGCATAAAATAGTGAAACCTTGCTAAAATGATGTAAAGCTCTGGTTTGGGCGTATCAAGCATGGAGTTTTTGTCAATATTTGTCCTCCAAAGTCAGTTTTATTGAGCAGACACGAAGCAGATGGAGCTTTTCACGATGGAGAGGCATCTCCGGCGGCGTTTCACATTGTACACGGTCATTTTAGTGATCGAGATGATGTTTTATGGTTAAATTATGAAGATTTCTCAGAGGAAAAGCAAGAAAGCGCAACTATAACCCAGGGGCGCCCTTCTTTTTGAAGGTCAAGATCTTGTTGAAAATGCTCATACATACAGTCAATCTCTTCAGAATTGGTCTGGCTATCCGATGAGCTATCCAGCGAAGTATACCGAGACCTGCAGTTCTGGAAAATAGCGTCAGAAGTTGAAATTCCCAAAGTTCTAGATATGAGAATTTGTCCTTTTTCAAGCAAAAGCGCAACTATAGCCTGAGGGCGCCCATCTTAAAGGGGGGGTAGATTCTAGTATTTCTGGTAGCTCATATAGTCAATCTGTTCATGACTAGTCTGTTCGTCCAACGAACTATCAAACGCAGTCATCCGAGTCCCAGAGCTCCGGCAGCGGTCGTCTAAAGATCAGCTTATAATAGAGTTTTTCACGTTTCAGAGCTTCTCCATTGGTTCCCAGTGCAACTACAGCTTAGGGGCGTTGGTTAAAAGGACCCTTTAGATGGTGAAATTTGCAGATGGGGTCTTCCTGACATCAGTACTACTCTAGCCCAGCTCCGCGATGCATCATCCAGCTTGTTGATTCGACGTTCCAGGTGATCGTGGCAGAGGTTCTACCAAGCACGTAATTTCATGGGCGGACCAACATAAAATTTTCATTGTATTTCTATAGTCCAGAGGCGCCTAGCCTTTAGGCCTGTTAGATGAGGTCGTTCACATTCGAAGTCTTCACGGCTTTTGAGCATAATTACTTTATCTATTCAACGAGCCCAGTTGTCAGCCTTCGGGATTTGGCAGACGCTCGTACGTGTGAGGTCTTTGGTGAAATGCTGAAAAGTGAAGACATCCGAAAAATGGCCAAGTCTGGAGCGGATATTTTAAATAAAATACGCACTGGCGTTTTTGAGGTCTTAGAGGCAGTTTTCTTGCTTCGTCACCTCTAGAGACTTCTCTTGTGGGCCCTTCTGGCTGTCCGTTAAAATAGATAGTGCCTGAATCGGATCATCCCAGCTTCAGATATCAGAGGTTGAAGTGGGGCATTTGGTTGAAAGTTCAACTTTCGTCGAAATGGTGTTAGTGCAACTGAGAGCCAGGGGCGCTTTTACTTTTGAGGTCCTTAACACAGCTTTCAGATGTCATGCATATATCCGTTGGATGGAAAATGTCTCCAGTCATGCAGTGAGCTTCGTTTCTTGTCAGTAGGGTTCACCGTTCGTCGTCAGCAGCCGTTTGAAGTGTCAGATGGCAGTTTAGGAAAATGGTTTAAGTCTGGAACCCGTAAATGAATTTAATCAGGGGTGCCTACTTTTTTAGGGTGTTAAATGATGGATTTTGCAGTAGTGTCTCCCAGCAGACATTTCTTCCTTGTTCAGTAGGCTTTCCGTTGAATTCTTTAGCTCAATCTCAACATCGCCTGGTCACCCAGAAATCGGTGTTGAAGATGGCCAATCGTGAATTTGTCGTCAGCTATAAAGTAGGAAGTTAATAAAAAGTGGAATATCTTGAGCAAATGGACGCCTATGAACTCAAGAGATGACTTTTCAGAATCGGTGAAGTCTAACGGTGAATCTCAAAGCTTCATTCCGAATTGTCAACTGAATTTTAATAATATTTAATATTTATTATTGTATTTTAGCACTAAAATGGCGATTTTCTATTTTTGGCACCTTTGTTATTTGCATGATGAATATTTTATTATTTATTTAAATTCAAACTTCCAGTCAGTGGCAGTTCAACTGAAAGGGGTCCAATCAGAGGTCTTCTATTTTTGTTAGGGTTTTGAATTCTTGTAGTTACCAATTGATGCGAATTTCTTCTTAGTTAAAGTATGGCGCCTTCATTTATTATTCACAAAGCTTTCAAAAGAAATTTGTATTTCTCAAGAGAAAATTTGATCTTAAGAGAAATTTGTATTTTTCAAAGCAAATTCATATCTCCAAAGGAAATCGAATTTTATCAATTTTCAAAGGTGTATTTCTTCAAGGTGAATTTTATCAAGAGAAATTCACATTTATTCAAAATAAATTAGTGGTTTTATCAAGAAGTAAAGGCACCCATCTTCAAAAGCAATTCATATTTCTTCAAAAGAAATTCGCAATTCTTCAACAAACCAAGGCGTTTTCCTTAAAGAAATCCGCAATCCTTCAGTAATCAAAGGGCGAATTCTCAAACCTCATAGGAATTCGTATTTTCTCAAGGCAAAGGCAAATTCATGGTTTTCAGAACAAAGGCGCAAATTTCAAGAAAATTCGTGGTTTTCAAGTAAAGGCGAATTCTTCCAATTCAAAGGCGAATTCCTCATCAATTTTCAAAGGTGATTTTATCTAACATATCTTTTTGTAGGATAAAGTTCACAGTTATCAGCAATTTGAAGAATTCAGGGGTGATTTTCATTAAAGAAGAACATACAAAAACATCTTTTTCATCCTTGAATCTCAGTTTTCTCTAAGATTGCAATTCGCATGTTCCTGAAATTGGTGAATTCTACAAGTACAAACATCTGGATCATTTCTATATAATTACCTCGAGTTGAAATCGTGTGCTTGCTTTTTTAGGAATTTTTAACTTCAGAACATTCGTTCT